>NDXB01017960.1:69590-165485 GCA_002631895.1 Agapornis roseicollis
TTTGAAAAAAAAAAAAAAAGGCAAAAAATATTTTTACTTGAGTCAAACTCCCCCCCCCAAAAAAAAACAAAAAACCTTTTGTTTGTTTGTTTTTGATTCAGAAAACAAATGTCAAGAAAAATGGAGGGGGTTTCCCAAGAAAAGCGTTCATTCTGCAAAAGTTGCAGTTTCTATTATAAAGCATTCCTACTGGAACTGCATTTATTCCATTTCCCAGAAGGCAAAGGTATACTTTGCCATTCCGGAATGTATTGCAATACCTCCTTATGATTTTTTGTCTCCCTCTTTTACATCTGACATATTTTTTCTTATTACTAACACTGAAATAAACATGATTAAACACAGTATTCCTGCGAGCTCACATGCAGAGGTAGCTTGGGCAGTGTATCCGTTTTGCTGCTTATATTACTCTGCTGAAAAAAGGGAGAACTTGGCACTTTCTCAAGTTCCAAAGAACAAAGTCAAAATGAAACCAAGCTGTCATTAAGCAACATCTCTGACCAGACTAGTGTAGAGCTGCAGGATTGGCCTCAGTGTTTCAGATGCAATCTCCCTCCAAGATCCCTGGAAAAAGATCATACTATGTGATTTCTACTGGTTTTAAACTTACACTTCCTCACCCAAAACAACTTCCTAGAGCTTAAACTATGCCTCTCATCCTTTCAATGAAGCAGAAAGTGTACAATCTCCTCTCCTTCATGTTCCCACAGTTTTCCAAGGGCAAGGAGAAATACATGCTACAGACACAGATTATGTCTACCTACCTCAGAAAGTTAGAGAGAAAAAAAATCAAGACATTTAACTCAAGTGAATGCTCTTGGAACTGGTAGTTACGCATGCACATTTGGGCATTAACTTGTAGCATTATTATGCTCATTCTCTTCTCTGTTAAACTTCAAGTTTTCTTTTTGCAGCAACCAGAATTATGTGTGATACTGTAGGGAAAAGCATTTCAAAAGGGAAGAACACTGCATCAAAGAAAGATTTCTACCTTGGACCACAGTAAATTGCTTTGCTAGCCTATTATTATACTCAAGGCATTCTCAGGCAGCTGGGCCTCATTACAGGCAATAGAGCTTTAGCCATTAACTTCAGAGAGATCAGGATAAAGCTCTGAATGTAATGAAGATAATTTAAAGCATGTTAAGCAAGAAAATGAAATGGTATAGAGCATTACTGATGCCATATGCTAAACATGCTTCCTATTGAGTGCTTGAAGACCATATATGCCTTGGGAGAGATGCTCCTACAGGGTTTTTGTTTTCTTCCAGCCCATTGAGGCACTGCCCTGATGCAGGCCTTGCCATGCTACAGCAGAATGAGGTAGATGAGGTCCATCTCTTCTTCCATTGTTGCACTAGTCCCAAATAGAAGAAACATTTCCAGAAAAAGCATAATTGCAGAAAGTAGCTTTTGGGAGAAATAAAATATGTGGTCAAGTGTTTGCCTATACAGGATCTGCAGATTTGTTTGTTGTGAGTTTTAGCAGCACTGATACAGAAAACCAGAACATAAATGATACAGGCTTTTGGAGGTCAGACCAGAACTAGAGCTATGTTTCTGAATATATCTATAGCCTTCTATACACCACAGGAAAACATAAGGTTATTTGATCTGCTGCACTACAAAAGAGAGGTCTTGGGAGAGGCACGTGTAGATGGACAATGCAGAGTGCTGCCAATATGGGATAAAACACTTAGAAGTGGTCAGGAACTCTGGGCCCTTGCAGGCAAGGAAGTACAAGGATGTCCAAGCCCAGGACCAGCTAGGGGGAGCGTCTTATCTGCGTACCTCTGCTAAGTCCTGCTGTGGTTTGTCCAACTAGAGAACAAACAAGCAAGGAAAACACTTCAACAGAAACAATTCACAGCTTTATAAAGTTAAACCCAACCCAATTTACACTACTTCCAGCTGGCAATGCTGGTCATAGGGTGCATTTCCCAGATCTCTTAATGTGGTAAACCTGTTTTGGATCTGATGTGAATTTTGTGGAACACTGGAGGGAAGCTTTCCTAAACTACCAAAACCCATAGGCAGAACCAAACTTTAGAAAAGCACCTTTTTATGAAGTTCAACATTTTAGAAGTCTGAAAAAAGAAAGCCTTTCTCTACCATCATTAATTCAGCTTAATCACCATTGCAGCATCCCTTTTTTAACTCATCTGTGGTTCAGCAGCCACAAGCCAACACACCTGCCAGGTTTATCCCACCTCCTCCAGAGATATTCTGCCCTAAGCAGAGTAAGTTTAAGTGCTCTACGGACAGATAGAAACAGCCTCATGCTCGCAGGCCCTTGTCCTCATGGAGGGCTTTCAACCACCCTGATATCTGTTGGAGGGACAGTACAGCCCAGCACAAGCAATTCAGGAGGTTCCTCAATTGTCTGGAAGTCAACTTCCTTCTGCAAGTAATAGAGGAGCCGACAAGGAGGTGCCCTGCTTGACCTCGTGCTCACCAACAGAGAAGGGCTTGTTGGAAATGTGATGCTCCAGAGCAGCTTGGATGCAGTGATCATGAGATGGTAGAATTCGAGATCCTCAGGACAGTGAGAAGAGCATGCAGCAAACTCACTGCCCTGGGCTGCAAGAGAGCAGACTTTGGCCTCTTCAGGAACCTGCTTAGTAAGGTTCCATGGGATACAGCCCTAGAGGGCAGGGGGGCCTAAGACTGCTGGATGATATTCAAGGATTACCTGCTACAGGCTCAGCAATGCTGCATCCCAACTAGATGGAAGTGCAGCAGGAGGGCCAGGAGACCTCCTTGGATGGATAAGGAGCTGCTGAGGAAACTTCCAGGGGAAAAAAGAGGCTTATAAAAGGTGGAAGCAAGGACAGGCAGCCTGGGAAGAATACAGGGATGTTGTCTGGGAAACTAGGGACCAGGTTAGGAAAGCTAAGGCCCAGTTAGAATTAAACTTGGCTATGGATGTGAAAGATAACAGGAAGGGATTCTATAGGTACACTGCAAATAAAAGACAGGTTAGGGACAATATGGGCCTCCTCTCTGGAAGCTCTCAGGAGAACTGTCTACATAGGATTTGGAGAAGGCTGAGGTTCTGAATGACTTCTTCACCTCAGTCTTCACTGAAAAATGCTGTGACCACACCACCATGTTTTGGGAGGTAGATGCAGGGAGAATGAAGACCTTGGTCCCACTGTAGGACTGAATCTGTTTCGAGACCATCCTAAGAACCTGAGCATGCTACAAGTCCATGGGACCTTATGAAATACATCTGTGGGTCCTGAAGGAGCTGGCAAGTGAAGTTGCTAAGCCACTGGCCATCATATTTGAGAGATCATGGCAATCAGGTGAAGTTCCCAAAGACTGGAAAAGGGGAAATATAATCCCCATTTTCAAGAAGGGGAAAATGGATGACACAGGGAATTACAGATCAGTCAGTCTCACCTCTGTGACTGGCAACATCTTGGAGCAGATTCTCCGGGAATGCATGCTAAGGCACATGAAAAACAACAAGGTGCTTGGTGACAGCCAGCATGGCTTCATTAAGGGGAAATCCTGCCTGATCAATTGAGTGGCCTTCTACAATGGGGCTGATGGACAGGGGTAGAGCAGTTGACGTCATCTACCTGGACTTGTGCAAAGCGTTCAACACTGTCCCACACAACATCCTTGTCTCTAAATTGGAGAGACATCAATTTGATAGGTGGACCACTCAGTGGATAAAGAACTGGCTGGATGGCAGCACACAAAGAGTTGTGGTCAATGGCTCAGTGTCTGACTGGAGGCCAGTGACAAGTGGTGTCCCTCAGGGATCGGTGTTGAGACCAGTGTTGTTCAACATCTTTGTTGGTGACATGGACAGTGGGATTGAGTGCACCCTCAGCAAGTTTGCCAATGACACCAAGCTGTGTGGTTCGGTGGATACGCTGCAGGGAAGGAATGCCATCCAGAGGGACCTTGACACGCTTGTGAGGTGGGCTGATGCCAACCTCGTGAAGCTTAACCATGACAAGTGCAAGGTCCTATACCTGGGTGGGAGCAATCCCAGGCACAGCTACAGGTTGGGCAAAGAGGAGATTCAGAGCAGCCCTGCAGAGAAGGACTTGGGGGTGGTGGTCGATGAGAAAATGAACATGAGCCGGCTGCAGTGTGCACTTGCAGCCCAGAAAGCAACTGTATCCTGGGCTGCATCAAAAGGAGCGTGACCAGCAGGTTGAAGGAGGTGATCCTGCCCTTCTACTCTGCTCTCGGGAGACCTCACTTGGAGTATTGTGTGCAGTTCTGGTATCCTCAACATAAAAAGGACATGGAGCTGTTGGAACAAGTCCAGAGGAGGGCTGCGAGGATGATCAGGGGACTGGAGCATCTCTCATATGAAGACAGGCTGAGAAAGTTGGGGCTGTTTCGCCTGGGGAAGAGAAGGCTGCGTGGAGACCTCATAGCAGCCTTCCAGTACGTGAAGGGGGCCTATAGGGATGCTGGGGAGGGACTCTTCATTAGGGACTGTAGTGACAGGACAAGGGGTAATGGGTTCAAACTTAAACAGGGGAGGTTTAGATTGGCTATAAGGAAGAAATTCTTTCCTGTGAGGGTGGTGAGATGCTGGAATGGGTTGCCCAGGGAGGTTGTGAGTGCTCCATCGCTGGCAGTGTTCAAGGCCAGGTTGGACAAAGCCTTGGGTGGCACGGTTTAGTGTGAGGTGTTCCTGCTTATGGCAGGGGGGTTGGAATTGGATGATCTTAAAGTTCTTTCCAACTATTTCTAACTATTCTACGATTCTATACTAAAGCTCATTCTTGAGCTTTTTAATGAAGTTTGTTCATTGTGAAATAACACAGCTCCAAGCTGATCAAAGTTTAACCATAGCCTAAATCCAGGAGTCTCCTAGGAGAAATATCCTCCCCAGAATATTTCTGCATTTCTAAGGAAATGCTTAAGTGTTGCAAAGACAAAATTTTAGCTTCCAGCTCACTGAGTTTGAGCACATTTTAGTTGAACTGTATTTTTGTGAAAGTACACTTAAAAAGAACTGCTGCTCCCAGTTAGACTTTAGGTGATTAGTTCTGATGTAGGTTTTATTAAAGAATGAACAATAACAGCGGAAGGTCCAGACATTAATATTAACCTGTAATAAAAGGAATTATGTTTAAACCATTTCTAGAAATAAAAGATGAGTACCTGGACCTACAGTGCTGAAAAAAGCTCATAGATTAAATTATATCCAATCAAGCAAAATACAGACATTAAACATTTATGAGCAGCTCTGATATTCTGAATTAATGAGTTCTGCACATTTAAAAGTTTTAATATTTAATCCTGCTACCTCAACAGTCCTGCAGAAATATGAAACTTACGGAATCATTGAATAGTTAGGGTTGGAAAGGACCTTAAGATCACCTAGTTCAAACCCCCCTGCCATAAGCAGGGACACCTCACACTGAATCATGTCACCCAAGGTTTCATCCAACCTGGCCTTTAACACTGCCAGCAATGGAGCACTCACAACCTCCCTGGGCAACCCATTCCAGCATCTCACCAACCTAACAAGAAAGAATTTCTTCCTTATATCCCATCTAAACCTCCCCTGTTTAAGTTTGAACCCGTTACCCCTTGTCCTGGCACTACAGTCCCTAATAAAGAGCCCCTCCCCATCATCCCTATGGGCCCCCTTCAGATACTGGAAGGCTGCTATGAGGTCTCCACACAACCTTNTTAAGTTTGATTACCCCTGGGCCTGGCACTACAGTCCCTAATAAAGAGCCCCTCCCCATCATCCCTATGGGCCCCCTTCAGATACTGGAAGGCTGCTATGAGGTCTCCACACAACCTTCTCTTCCCCAGGCTGAACACAACTTCTGTACAGTCCTTTAAAAGAAATATCAAGAAATTTTACCACACAGAACATCTAAATTGAGGCTGTAGGTTTTGTGCTGGGCTGTGTTTTGTGGAGAGCCATGATTATAATATATTGAACTCCAACTGAAATTCTCAATGTTTTCACCACAGACGAAACAGGAATAAGTACAGTAATACTGAAAATAACAATAAAGCCGGGGTAAGTACATCTACAATCTGATTAAGTCTCCTAGGCATGATGGATTACTCAGGAAGGCTTACTAATATCATACTTCCATGAAATCTCTCAGATGAGTGTAAATGGCACGCTAAAGGCATTTTAGATATTGTAGTGTATTAGTGTTACTGTGTTAGTACAGTAAATCTTCTCCAAAACACCAGCTGTGGTAAGCAAAAATATATATTGCTATTTATCTGTCCACAAATTTCCTCACTGTAAAAAGCAAACACTGAAATTTATCTTCACTGCTGCTAATAATGGTAATTTTAAATGCAATATATAGAAACTGTTATAGTAATTTATGATTAGTTTTAAAATATAGTGTTTAAAAACATATTAAAGTTGAAAATGAAGACATGAAGACCTTCGTTACAACAGACTGAGTCACGTATGATACCAATTCATGTATGATGCCAATTCCATTATTAGAATGCCTGCTTTGATTACAAATGTATTTCTGAAATTCTCTGCTTTATTCCTCCTGAATAAAGTAAAAATTCTTGGAAAATTCCAGATAAAACAAGACAAACATACTCTACTAAGGAACTGCTGAGGTTTGGTGTAAATTTTAAGAGGACAACAAACAGTGAAAGCCTACACTATGAACACATGCTCATTTTCAAATCGCTTAGAGTGACAGTTTGGAGTTAAGATTCTACAACATCTGACCTCCCTCCCATCTCTTTGCCCCTTGTCAGTCAGCATAGATTCCATTATAGCTATCATTTAGCATGGTCTTGACTGCATTTTCATTGTAGGCCACAAAAACTGACATTACCATACTATAAATCTAAAAACCACTGATAAGTTCAAAGAGAACCACAGCTATCAGGGATACCCTACCATTGTAGGCTATAGCACATAAAAATCAGCATATGTAGGTTATTAGCCAAGACACATTAGCCAAGCCTGTCCCTCCCCATACCAGCTATTCTTAAGAACAACAAACTCAAGAAAACCTCCAAAATCAACCCCAAAATACCAAAAATCAGGAAGAGTTCTCAAACCTTTATTCTCCATTGATTTCTTAAGAAATACAAACATCTTCCTTTAATGTCATTCCCTTCTAGTAACCAAATCTGCCACAGGAGCTCACACTTAGTAGATGAAAGAGAGAAGCTCCACTTCAGTCCTTGCACCACGCTGTGGTCCTGCTAACCCATACTCAACAGCTAGAGACCTCAAACAACCAAAGCTCCCACACACAAAAGCCCCTGCCCCAGAGATTATTACTCTTTGCTGATTTCACAACATTGCTGGTAAGTGAACTAAGAAAAAAGAATACTTCTGTTCCCTAATGAGATTCATGTAAGCAGCAGCCAGGGTCCTTTACAGAACCAGTCAAAACAGAAGCAGATCCTTCATTCTCAATGGTGAACATCATTGTCCAAGAGCATACACACACACATGGAACAGTATTGATGCCAAATGCTTTGTGAAGGGTTGTGTTTCTGTGAAAAAGAGAGAGGAAATTATGGGGAAGTCAAGAGAAAAGGCATGAAAGAAAATGCAAGGACACAATTTGAATAACTGTGATGAACCCAATTCTTGTGTGAACCCGATTTCTTTTTCTCCTACAAGTGATTTGTTCATATGATCCTCAAAATACATAAAGATCTAAAAAGAGGTAATCTTGGTGATAGTAGATCAATGGAGATGTGTTATTACCATTGCATCAAAAAGGAGCAAGTAATAGATAAGTCACAACAGTCACAGTGGGATACATGACAACGTGACCGTTGATCAAGAGTTCAGAAAAAGTTTAAAACCAAACCAATCTGATGAACCAAACTGTCACAAAAGAATTTCTAGAAACTTCTGTGTTGGTTGAGTGGTTGGTTTGTTTCCACAGAAGTCATGGAGTGCTTTGCAGATATAAGGGATTCTTCCTGAAACAGCCACAGCAGACTGGGGGAAGCCCATTTTCAGTCCAGAATGGTGAATTAATTAACCAATTAGCAGCCTGACCTGATTGCACACACTAAGCTTTTCCCCCAAACAGGAAGGTAGGAAAATTTGGACTAACTTGGAAGATGCTAAAAAACTCTAACAAAGACATGAAGAGATGAGCAACCACTCTGAGAAACAAATGAATTACAGACCACAAGGGCACCAGCACCTGGATGTTGAGTTCAACTTAACCACAAGATTTCTCTAACAGCAGACATTCACCACATTTTTAATTCTCTGACTGCACACATAGTCGTCCCAAAATGGAAAGCTCTGGGTATCCTAACTATTCTATGATACTATGATTCTATGATCCCACATAAGTGACAGAATAATCTTCAGAGGGAAGCCCATGAGCTCAGATGGTTTGGATCAATTCAAACTCATGCATAATGTATGAGAAGACAAACAAAATTTCCATAAACCCCAGAAGTGGTTGTGTTAGGAAAAAAATAAACCGTGACATGAATTTCATTGTGTTTCATAGATACATCTTCCTCTGGACAATAATATTCACATACACATGGGGTACAATGCCCACATGCAAATTCTGGAGAAGGCCACCAGTCTAAGTTGGTCAGACACAGTCCAACAGTAGGAAAAGAGGAGAAGAAAACAGCAATTCTGCATTACAGAGAGCCTGAAGAGACCTCTAGTCCTGGCATATTAGAACATAAATATGGAGTCAAAACCCAAATTATTATGGAACAACACTTGTATCTACAGAGGTGAACTTGGACTTACAGACCAATATCAGAGAAAGGAAGTTTTCAAGTACATAATATGGACTGCAAATGAAAGAACAGTGCATACTGGCTTGGGCATCACCATTGTTTCAATAGACATAGGAAAACAGCTGGAAAGTGAGGCCCTTAATGGCAGTGTATGTTGCTGACAGTGCAGGGGAGACAGCTCATCCCCTTGAAACGTGGGAAAACAGGATTTAATTGGAACTGATAGGAATTTGAGGAGATGATTCTGACAGTTCAGAAAGCACACAGTCTAATACTTTATTCAGACATAAGGATGGCAAGCAAGAAAAAAAAAAAAACAAACCAAAATCCCACCAAACCCTTACAAGACAAATGTATTAAAAATGAAGCGCATTAAGATGTAGCTCCTTGAGATCCCTAGGCAATTTGCCATTGTGAGCTGTGTTTTCATACATTTCCAGGCAGAAACAAAGGCGGCAAAAAGTGGCTAAACCCTTCTCAGAGGCTCAGTATCCCAGGGGAATTTAGCTGCTAAATTTTCAGTTCATTTGAGACAGCAGTCCATCCATTTGCAAACTGTTACAGAAAAAGTTACCAATGATAAAGATGGGAACTGTGGCTGTAAAGGTGAAAGCAGACATAGGAAACACTACAGTAAGAAAGCTGTAAGAACAAAGGAAGGTCTCAGACTCTCTCATGCACTTGTCCTAGCCCAGTGGATTTACATTTAAGGAAAGAGCAGCAGATAGTTCTTTGTGAACATCAGGATTCACTTTCCTAATTGACAATTATAATTAAGAAATTGTATTGCAACAAATCACACCACACTAATAAGCTGTAGAAAAGGATAAGTATGCTTTCTGTGAAGCACAGAGAACTAAATGGAGACACTTGAAAGGCTTCTTACCTGTTAGCATAAGCAAGATACCCTGGATATTACAACAGGTTTAGTGTGCTTTCCCTGTCTTGACCTGAAGAATGGTAAAGAGCCAATGGGAGTAGATCCGAATGGCAAAGAAAGCACAGCTTTCAGAAATCCACAAATCATCACCAATTTGTATTGACGAATGTTGCTTTTACACCTGTGTGAAGGGTGACATAAGCAGCCTTTCTTGACCAATTGCTTTCTTGGCTGAGCATATCCTAAGGCAGGGATTGGCAGAAATTAAATTAAGGGAGCATGGGAAGTGACTGATGTACACATATATAAGTCAAATATGGAAATAAATATCACATATATAGCACAACAAAGACATACCTATGCCATTCTAGCAACTGATACATAACTAAGCATCTTACTTGCAAACCAAATTCCTTCAAACTTATCACAAATCTAACCATAAAAGGGAAGAAACCTGCAGGTCACAACATGGAGGTCAATGAGTTACACACAAAAAGGACTGGGTTGAAAACTGCACAAGTTTAAAGTGCTGATTTTTTCAAATCAACCAGCAGTTATGAAATAGCCATATATATGCCTGCCAAACGTCATTTTAATGAAAGCAAAACTTCAATAAGTATTGATCAAAATGGTAAGGTTTTTGGAAATTCATAAGCAAAACCAAAGAGGCATTTGAACTGAAACTGTCTTCTAGCTACAGCTAGAGCACTGTGTTGGGGGGGCGGGGGGGGAAGAGAAGGAAATAATACCAGTAGTGTAATTGTAAAGCACATTGGAAAGGCAGGTGCTGCAGTTCATTGTTATGCTAAAAAACTCCTAACAATCTTCTACTGCAATTGCAGCTGTCTTTCTTTTACAAACCTAGAACAATTATCCATCTGATTAGCAAATGTAACCACCTGCAGTTAACTGGTTTACCAGTTTAGCTACCTCCAAGGATGAAATGTCTTCAAGAACCAGGCAAGTTAATGCTAAAACTAAAATACACTTTAACAGTTTCATACTGCAATAATACTTCAAATGGCTGTGGAATTATTTGCACTCTGGTCTGGTAGAAGTGCTCAGAAAATGGTTTTCCAAAGTGTGTCCTAAGAATAGCCTCCATCAATTTTAAAATACCAGGTAGCTCAATCAGTATTCTATGAAGGACAACTAACATAACCACATTTTTATTACTAAATATACCCATCACACTAAAGGCACCCAGGCACCTCAGAGAACACATTTAAATACATACAGCCATTATGTATGGCCAAGTTCTCATCCTGCACACTTCCTCCCCCCTCAATGATGGTAGTCTTACATGGTATATGAAAATGTTCCTCTTCAGTATTCTTCACTTGGGCCTGTAAAACCCTACTCAGCCACTTGTCCAGAGCCATTTGACAGCCAAGTATAAAATATTATTCGTTTTCTCATTAACTTAAGTTATAATGGCAAAGGACATGGAGGGCAGATTTTCTATCTGAGCTGTCAAATTTTCATGGCAATTTTGATAGAGTGACCTTGCTCTTCCACTTAATCTCACCCAGGCAACTAAATATTTAGTAATACAGGCAAATTACCTCAGTGTCCTCCTGTAAGATGTACAAGTAAAACTGAAAAACTTACAATTTGGGACACGGATTAATTTGCAGATCACACATTTTTCTTCCCCTTTCCTTGTCCCACCTTAGATTTCTGTATGTCCCATCAGAACATATTCATATTTGAAATCTGCCATTTTATTTACTTACTCTTGTAGCTTTTCTTTAAAGCTGAACATGAGCTTTTCCCACTCCTATTCTGCTTCCTCTCTTTTAAGAGAAGAGAGTCAAGAAAGGAGCATTTTGTACTGGATACATCTTATTTCCATACAGAAAAAAGCATAACAGAACCAACAACAAATGTGTTTCCCCGACACTACTCTCACTAACTGTTGATCCTACTGGGTGACTTCAACTAAATGCAACAAAAAGGTAAATCTGAAAACTACTATGGATCTGTAAATCCCCTGAAATATCAGTGATGTGAGGAAGGTGTGTGGTCCCCCTCACTTCCCAAGTAGGAAAAGGCAGTCGTAGCCACTTTAGTAGGCAACAGAGAACCTACACGCCACAACACATTATGTGTCGTCTAGATGCCCCAGTCCGAGCTTGCACCTCATGACAGGAGGACTAATTTCCATGGGAGACAGAAAGCTGCAGGGAAGTGAGCTCCTAAGTTCCCCTCTGTAAATTGCTGGGAGAAGGGAACTGTTTGTGGGGTTGTTTCCAATTCTTTGTTCTGTTGGCAACAGACAGCCGTTTGCTTTAATCTTGACATAACTTCATAAGAGCTCACCATCCTACACAGTTATGACTATCATACATAAGTGTCTGAACTTCTTGGCACCTTTTCCAACTTGTCCTCTCATTGTACCAACAAAATTCTCTTTTCCTACGTTCTCTTTCCCTACGTTCTCTTTCCAAGTGAACACTTTCCTTGCCCCCCAAGAAGAGGGAGCTCAGGGAACCCTTGCGCCCCTCGAGCCCAGCTGCACACTGGGTTGGCACATGAGCAGGCACAGGAGATGAGCACCGCTTGGCACCATGCAAGCCTCCAGCAGCAGCTAGAACATACACAAAGGTGTATTAAAGAGCTATTTGCTGGCTGCTCACCCTGTTCAGTATGAAACACATTCTGAAGATGTTTTTAAGCACTTCTACAAAATTGTAATTTGAAATGTATCTCGTCTTTGCATTCATTGAGAATAAGTTGATGTGTCAGTTGGAGGCTGGCATCAACCATTTTGGGATGATTGGTTTCAAATCCTCTAATCAGCTTACCGTCCAAATAATTGAGCTGTGTGTTGGGGAAGGCCCTTTGAGGAGTTAGTGAAGACATTCTCCCTCCAGCCTGGAGCAAAATTAGAGCTGTCATTTCCAGCCCCCTACATTTCCTGCACCTTCCTTCACCAGCCAGCCAGAAGGTGCTTCAGATGCTTCACTTGCCCAAGAGTATCCTGATTCCAAACTCCCTACTGCGTGTGTAGCTAACAGAATTGCAGGGTGCCTTTATTTCTCCAAGAAATACTGACTTAGGACACATGTAGATTTGAAGCTAAGATTTAGACAGATGTTCTTCCTCTATTTTATCAATAATTATAACCCTCGGTACTCATCTTCCACTGTACGAAGCAGCAGGACACATGCTGTGATCCTCATAGAGGAAGCCTAACTCAGAAGTGATATAAATAGCAAGAAAAACATATATATTAATATGGGCTACAGTAACGGATGGAGTGCAAGATTTTCTACTTGCATAGGCTGCCCATAATGGCTTTCAAAATAAAGGTGGCATCCTGTTAGGTGATTTCATCCCATGCTGTCTTTGCTTAAAGGGAACAGATTATTGTTTGCCAATAGGGGCAACAGAGCTGCCAGCTTCAGATCTCCTTTTCTGGCCATCCCACCTGGTGCAAAGCCTCCTCAGGGGGGTGAAACACCAGTTTGTACCATTAAAAAACAGCACTGAAGAAGTCTGCCCATTCCCCCTAGGCTCACACCTCCTCTGTCTATACCATCCAGGACACCTGTCCCCTCTATCCCCCTTTCAAGGCTCTCCCTTGTTTCCAGCACCTAAAGGAGAAATGGGTTGGGAGCTTTATTTTCTCTCACAAACCAGCATGTTCTGTTTTTTATATTCTCCCTTTATTATCTTCTTTTATTATCTGTCCTTTTTTCCTAGTTCTCTGTAATTACATACTGGGACATCAAATGGTGAAGCAGGGACTGATTTTGAAGGCTTTTATAATTAGCTTTTCTATTGTGTCCTCTAATACCTCCTCTGGCTTTAGACTTACTTTTTTCTGTTCACAACCTCCTGAACATATGGTGGTAAATATGCAGCATGCTGTGAGCATCACCTGGAGTCTACTGACAATATATCTGCAATGTAAATAACAGACTTCATGTCAGTCAATTAATCACAGACCAGTGGTTGGCAGAGGGCAGGCAGATTGCAGGAAGGGAAACCGGAAAGCAGTGTCTTGATCAGCGTTGGACTTCAAGGATTACCTAAGCCAGTGTGGTTCTGTGGTTTTACCTAAGAATACTCCGCAACATCTGCATTAGACATTGCTTGATATCATAATGACTGGATTCAAGGCCAAATTGTTCACTCATAATGACCACTTTGATAACATTTCACCCACTGGAGTCATGATCCCATTTCCACCATCACAGAATATGACCCAAATGCAAATTTTATACAAAATCAATCCCAGGATTATGCTCAAAATTTTAACATGGCCATTCCAGCAAAAGTGCTTCTTTCTGGTAAAACTAATTCAAACTAATTACTTCACAGATGTGTTTTCTTCTTGTTTTTGCAGGAATGTATATGAGCAAGACAAAGGCCTTTGTTTACCAGATTCACTTTATTTAACTCAAGGGATTCATAAGCGTATCACCAATTGTGATGACAAACAAACCATTTTATGTTAAAAAAAGAAGACTCTACTTCAGCAGAGCTTTTCTAATTTGATCACCAAGAATTTTCTGTAGTACATTAAAATCCTTGTTATTCCCATGGAGGAAAACAAGCAAATATAGAAATAAATCACCTAATATGTAGAGGCACTTGGGTGAAGCACAGCACAAAAGTTATGACCTAATAGGAAGACTTTTCTTAACAACAATAAAAGTCTCACTGAAGACAAAGAAATAGCCCATGTATAGCTCAGATTCTCCCATTTCTCATTGCATCTGGACTCAGACTCATATCCACTGCGGACAGTGCCCAGGAAGGGCTTTACCACAAGTCTTGCTTTAGGCAAGGGGATGAACAAGGGCCCTCAGCCACCTTCCATTCATCTTACACCACTGCAGTCCAGCCCTTGAGGTCTCTGGATGGTTCCTATTTCTTCTGAGACTTTATTCTCATGGGGATCACTATGCCATTTCTTTGCATCCACAGAGGGTGCCTGTTACAGAAATCCCTTCTTTGATCAGGAGTTGAAGATAAATTTCAGGGACTAGATCAATCTTTGGCTTTTGGCCATTAACTTCTTATGGTCACCAGGAGAACTGGTTATATGTCCAGGACAACAAATTATCCCCCAGATATGGCTAGAAACCTAAAACCCACTGCTGCTCTTAAAGGCTTTGCTGCAAAGGTGGCAGCCTGGTGCTGGAGCACCCCATTGCCCCCAGGGAC
The DNA here is from genome assembly GCA_002631895.1 of Agapornis roseicollis. Lineage (NCBI taxonomy): Eukaryota > Metazoa > Chordata > Aves > Psittaciformes > Psittacidae > Agapornis > Agapornis roseicollis. The sequence continues at coordinate 84,370 of NDXB01017960.1, forward strand.
CTTCACTGTCCCACAACCATGCCCAACCTCTGCTCTGCCAGGACAGGGCTGTATGGTTCAGCAGCTCTAAGACCACCCTGAACATGAACCAACCCCAGCACAGCCTGGCCCTGATGGCTGAGGACCAGAGGAGACATATACTGCAGCAGAGCAGTCTGTATTTTCAGCAGGGAAATAAAAACATTTCTTAGTGGGGATCAGTGCCTCATTGCTACCCAAGGTCTTCAGTGTATAGCGGAGTCCCTACCAAGGTGTTTCTGTGCCTGGGGCTAATATATAACTGAGCTCACCCAACTGTCTTCAGTTTTGGTGAAGACACTACTCTGTGTCTTTTCTCTCTGCTGTCTACAGATTTCCATGAAACTTTCCAGTATCTAGCATCTTTGAGACCTACATGTTATGTTTGATTGAAGTTAACAAACACATTCAAAAAGGGGGAGAACAGACGGCCTACTGAGAGTGCCATAGAAAAGAGCCTGTTCACATATATTTGCTTCAGGGACAAATACATTTATTTTTGAGCATGCATAAAAGGTAATCACAGCAATGTGAAGAACATTTATTTAGCCTACTGGTCTACAACATCTTGCTATGCCAATTAAAAATAACACCAAAGCAACAGAATCAATAAAATACATACAGTGACATTTTAATATTATGGACATTACTATCAACATGATAGTAAACATGAGTAACATGTTTACATGATACTAACATGAGTAAAGGGAAGTTCAGATGTCTAAAGGATGGCAGCTCTTGCAGATATGTGAAAGAGTTCTTTTATTTTAGTATTTAGAGAACATGAGTTTTGAGAGTTTAAATGGGTAGTACAAACAGCATGTACAGCCCCAGGAAGGGACAGGTGGCACATAAAGCTTCCAGCCCCAAAGGAGGGACAGATGAGGCTGTGTCCCCAGCTTGTCCTCTGGGACAGGAGGTGCTGGGCAGCCCTTCCCCAATGCACCAGCCAGCTCGATAGGAAAGTGGGGCAGCAAATACTGAGCATCTCAGCTGAGGCCAGACCCAACCTCCCATTCCAGAGCAAGCACTATCAGCACCAGGCAGGCAATGTGTTACCTGCAGCCAGACAGGCTCAGGAAGGGCTGGCATCCCTCGGCATGGTGTTCTGAGAAACTAATGGGTGGAAAAGCCAGCACTCAACATACTTGGGTGTCCATATCTCCTTGACTTGCCCTCTGAAGTGCAAGCATTTAATTTGGACCTGTGCAGAACTTCTGGTGCCTCTGTGGTACCTTGCACCACTGGCACAGCCTCAGGCTCTCACAAAGCCAATCTTCATCCAGCCCTTGGGGTGAGCAGGGCTGTGGATTAACATCAGCTGCAGCTCTGCCTTGGGACAGACCAGCCATTTCAAACTGCAGCCCTCACTGGATTCCACTAAGGGGCTTTTTCCTCTGGAAGGAATTGACAAGGGAGCAAAGCCTGGGTCAGAAACAAAGACAAGCCCTGAGGAAAATCTTATAGTATTTCTAAGTTAATTTCTAATAGTAGAGCTTTTACTCTTAAAAGATAAAGTAACTAAGATGGTGTTGTGATTAAGGTGCGGAATATCTAATTTCAGAGGTGCATAAAAGGAAAGGAGTATTATCTATCAGGAAGATAACTGTAAAAGGATCAAGCCTTCCCTTATCTTCACTATAAATCTTTCACTGAGAAGAACTACAAGGCTATAAAGAACAAGAATTTCAAAAAACTAGCAATGAAAAAGGAGACATGTTAAACACTACCTAACAAGCTTCATGACATGAACACAAAAGTCTTAAATTCAATGTCATAAATTCAATACCGTCAAAAGATTCAGCTACTATGTCCTTAGAGACAGTACCAGTACTGTGTAAGTTAAGCACAGTATTAAAAACCCTGAAATCTTTAATGTGTTAAATGTTTTAAATTCATAGATCTGATTAAAGAAATATCACAGAAGTATCATCAATTATTTTTTCCCTTCTCTATTTTCCATAGGTATTCCACAGTTTCTGCAATTAAAAGATGTCCCAAATGTTTTTAGAAATGGATGAGCCAGAAAACTGCCCTTGTGGACATGGTTGCATGCAACCATTATGCCTACTCCAATAAACACACCCAAAATATGCCAAGATTAATACCTGCATGTATTTAAATTACCACTTTGAAAGAGATTAGATTTAAGGCATTCCATTATTCCCAGAGGCAGCATCAGTGATTATTCCTCACAGGTATTTCCATGGGAAAAATACCTTGTTCAAAAGTACTGAATGTTGTGATATTGCCATATATAAAACCCTCTCCTTTTAGTTTCACATTTAGGACACATAAGTCCTTATTTTCTGTTTAAATGTACTAATCTTCTTAATGCTATAATCAAGGCTCTAATATATTTATATTATAGTTTATATTTAGAAGGAATAACCATCACATTAGTCGTGATGGACATATCTCTCCATTCATCTGACTGAATTACCCTGGATAAATCCCTTTCCCCAATTCATTTCTGCAGATACAGCAAGCGGCTTTATTTTATTTAAAAGCAAATCATACAGTTGCAAGATATTTATAGTTAATATGTAAAAATCCTGCTTTAAGTTTGAGAAATGTCTCTGTCTTCCTCCTTCTCTCACAGGGAAATGTTCCAGTTTGTAGCTTTTTAAATAACACAGGATTTTGCAGGCTACATATTCAAGAAAAGGTAGTCCTACAGTGAGCAAGTAACAAAAACTTGTATGTTTGCATCCTTCCACAGTTTTGTGTTCTTGGAAAGTAAAAACGAGCCTGAGCCTTTGGCTACATTTAAGTGAATTTATATTTCAGCATATGACAGGACTCCTTTTGCTTTAAGCAGAACTGGAAGTTCTCCCAGTAATTCCTAATTCCTACTCAGTATATTACCACCACACAAAAGGTGTTCCCACCAATACAAAACGTAAGCTAGATCTAAGCCACACAAATGTGGGCTTTCTGGAAGAAATTAAAGGGGGATTTTCAAGGGCTATCTTTTGGCATGTGATAGAAATTACTGCCATGACACAGGCAGTAAGCATAATAAATTGCTGCTAAATACCCAGGATCCTGAAATATATATTAAGATCTATTACACTCCACTCACATATATTTCCTTGCGGCATCTCTTCCGATTCTGAAGAGCACATTAAATTATTAGCCCCCGAACATATATAACTATTTATCCCACATAGAGATCTGACTGCCTGCAAAAGAAAAGCTCAAGAAGCAACTAAACAGACAACTATGTAACAAAGGATACCATGAAATATGCCCCTAACTAAAAGATAAGTTGAATATTTAGTTGCATAACTAAAAGAAAATTATTATTATACTTTCATTACACCTAAACATTTCCAAATTGTTCAAGATGAATAAAGGAAATGTGTTTTTTTATTATCACTTATTCCTGGTTTGCTCCAATGGTAAACACCTATACAGGGTACCAGCAAGTAAATCCCAGAACCAAAAAGTCCATTAAATTCTGGTCTAGCTAAATACAAAGGCATCAATCTCCCTTTATACCAGATCACCGTGTTCTTGACGTAAAAAAAGCACAAAAAAGGAAGATGATTCCCCTCTAATTCAAACTCATTACAACCACCCTGCATGCTAAACATAATAAACACATGTTAAATTCAGCAGAAGAGAGCTGAACTGGCACGCAGCAGGAATATAACCCAGACTGTTTGAGCAGGGCATTTTTTTCCTACCAATACATCTGCCTAGCAGTTTTGGGGAAAGTTACTAGATGGAAACTGTCCATCTAGCTGTGTTCTCTGAGTGATGAGCCCAGCTCTTTGCAAAAGGAGAGAAAAGAATAATCTGCTATACTGAAAACCTGACTGCTCCCTCATGCGCAGTCATCTTTCTGCCTCACCTTTCTGCATCCAGGCTTGCCCTGATGCAGCACTGTGCCAAGAGGGATGGAAAGTGACATCCAGATGTTCAACTGAAGGAATAGATCAGTAGATCAATAGAAACTGAAGGAATAGATCAGTAAAATTTTCAAGAGAGCAGAATTAAAGCTTGTCCTGCTGCTCAAGGCTCTTGTCTCACCACTGTTATCACATGATGCATCAAGGAGCTGTGGACTTTGCTGGCACTGATCCCTCTTTCAAAGGGACCCCTGTTCTCCTCCACCCTGGAGTATTAAAAGTTGGAGCACTCCAAGGCAGAACATGCAATATTTGTCCAGTCTAAAGATTTGAGATACTGTGCTTGCTGATGTCTGTATGAGCTCTGCACCTCATAAAAAACCTACATGCTCTAAGGAAAATATATCAATTAGGAAAAAAAATGGTTCCCTGTTTCTGACTGTTTGCATGTAGAAAATACTTGCTAACTGCAGCAAGTGCAGGCTTTGTAGATCTTGAATGCAAGGTTAATAGTTACTGTGCAAGTCAGTAGTGTTTCTTAGTGGTTAATGACTTGCAACCAGAAGAAATATTGTACTGCAATTGATTTTGCAATGTGTTTTCTGGAACAGAAAATGTTGCAAATAGCAGGAGAATTTGCTCTCTACCGTAATCTCACTAATTGTGGAAAAGGTGCTTGGGGGGACTTGCACATTGGAGTTTTGGGCAATGTCCCATAGGAAGAGTAGCCAGTGTGTAATACACCACCACCACCACTGTTCAAAGACGGTTTAGAGTTTACAAAATAATTTGTACTAAGAAAACAGCCAGATGCCATCACATTGGCTTTCCCCTGGTGATGAATGGCATGAAAGCTCCCTAACATCTGCTACCACTCGATGAAACAAAACTTACATCTCTTTGAGTGAAAAGGTCTGCAGATGCTCACTGAAGTAATGTGGGCTGCCTGAAGCTGGGGGAAGAGACCGGTGCTGCCAGCCCTGGCCAAACCCGCACCTTTTCATCTCTACTGGTTGAGGCAAAATGAAGAACACAGGGGAATATTTCCCTGAACAAAATAAACCAGCATCTCTCACAGCCATTTCGATGTCCGTTCTGAGCAGTTCATTTCTATTTGAGGCGGGCAGCCCTATAAATATTATTTCTTGCAGAAAAGGTAAATTTAGAGACACAAAGTCCTACTTGTCTAGTTAAATGAATTCTAATTCTATAGACGCACAGCAACAGGTTTTCAAGTTTGGAGTCAGAAATATCTTTTAACTGTAGGCATCCAGAAGGAGCCAATGGACAGAGCTCTTCTAAACCTTTTTTACTGAATCCTGAATCAGCGAAAAGATTTCTGCTGAAAAAGAAAATTGAACAATGACTAGATACAAAAGAAAACACAGTCAACATATACAGCCACATAGTAACTGCAGGTATCATTATAGAAAACATGAGTTTGTTACCTTGGGAATGTCAGTATTGCTACCAGCTGCACTCCAGTGCCCTAGAAAGTGAATGATTATCCTGTAATTTATTTTGGGAACAAACGTGAGGAGAGTGGTGAGGGTTACTTGTCTGAATTGGAACTGCTCAGTGGCCGGAAATTGAATGGTCAACTTGTCAGAAGTAGAACTGTTCGATTTTTGGTTCAGTGACCAAAATGAAAAGAAAAAGAAAAAAAAAGAGATCAGCTTGGGTTAACATAAAAGGAGAAGTACTGAGGGCTTTAGCACAAAAAAAATAAATTAAAATATCAGTTAGGTCAATATGAAAATCTTCAATGAACCCAAAAACATTCAACAAAGAATTTCGTTCAAGCAGGGAAGTCTCATTTCAATTTCTGATTATGCAGCAAACTTTCTTTTTTCACAGTCAGTTTCACAATTAAGATACTTTTCCACAACAAAAATCAAACCCATGTTTTGAAAATATCAGTAATACATTTCAAACGCTTCACGTCCTCCCAGGTTTGATTAAAACATTTACCAAGTTCTACACAAATACATTATCAGGTTTTGTCTTTTGCAGAATCAGGTTTTGAATTAATTCCCTGCAGACACGCCTGAATCAATTCTGAAGTCTCGTGCCTCATACAGAAATACGGCCAACTTGAAAACCTGTCTGAGGTTGTGTCAGTCATCAGCAAACCAACTATAATAATTAGAAAGTATAAACATATTTGCCAGAGATTTTTGATCTTCACACTAACCAGCATGAGGTTCTGAAGGCTACAGTCTTTGGGGCCAGAGTCAGAAGAACTGAGCTACAAAAATGTTTAATGCTGGAGTTTAGCCAGAAATCCTCTATTACAAACACTCTAGGAACTTTCTTTTACAGCACTTCATAGTACTGACTCCTTAATTTTGACACCTTGCACCCCACACACTGCAAGGCTGAGTGGTGCTTTGTGAAACCAGGACCTTTGCCTTGGCAAGTTGTGCTGGTTTGTTCCTTTCTGCAGTTCTTGGTATCGACAATCATTTCATCCAGTGTCCAGATGAATGTGTCTAATTCTGGAAGGAGGGTTGTTTTTTTCTAGCAGCGCATTTCCCCTGTGAGATAGGAACACTGGAAGGTTATTGTGGCCTGGAAACCACGGCTTGTTCAGTCAGAAAGATAAATATTATCCATATTTCTTGTTCTTTCCTATCTATTGTATTGTCCTGGAAAACAGTGGGAAAACTGGAAGGCAAACGGCAGAGATCTTGCCAAGCCCTGTGACGTGATGAATGACTTCTCACATCCCAGGGCCTGACACGAAGAGAGGCCACAGAGGGTTGTGCTGCTGTTTTCAGATGTTAAAAAGGGCAATAACCTACTCATTGCTTTCATTTCTAGCACAGGATGAGCTCCCCCATGCAGGACCTGCATGGGCAGACGTGGCTCTGCCATGAAGTATTCCTCTACAAGAGCATGGGCAATATAAACAGGAAAGGTGATTTTTTGTGTCCTTTCTAGTTCACCTATGAATATTCTACCAGACATGTTGAACGCTGTGACCACAGAGCAACTCTCAGCCACAGAGAAACAGTTGTTCCCAGATTTATCCAAGTGTTCTGGCCAGCAACTGTTGTGTGCTCTCTCTTTTCCCTTTTCTTTCCTTCCCCTCTTCCATGATGTGCACAGCAGACCATCAGCTTTCAGAGTCTCCCCATACATTCCCAGAGAGCATCCTGCATACGCTACCCATACACAACCAAACATAAATCCTTTAACCCAAACATGGGCAAGATGTGATGAGGCAAGATGAGGAGGGAAAAACAGCATTTGCTCCCAGATGTGGATGAAAAGAAGCCGGCGTGATGGATTTCCCTGTATGAACTATGGGGTTTTTTCTTTACCAACTTTTGATCATCCAACTCAAGGATGGGAAATCATGATAGGGAAATGGTGATGCCCCTTACACTGTGTGTTTTTCACCAGCTGGACCACTCTGTGTACATCCACATGATGGCCAAATGCTGGAAGGGGACAAAGGATGGGGTGCCAGTGTCCAGCTACCTATGGCAGCAAAGAATGTTGAGCTAGACAGTAGGAAACATGGCCACAGACAAAGCTGTGGTTGGAGACAGGCCCTCTTCTTCTCTTTCAGCTCTGTCAGGTCATACTTATTTATCTAGAAAACAGTTCTTCAAGCAGACCCAGGGAGAAATAAATAACTCTGGCTAATCTGAGGTTTATTTTGCTAAGCGTGGTGCAAGAGCTCTTAGCATTCTGTATCCGTCTGGTTTACAACTCGATGCCCTCAGCCTCATGTGTACGGCCCTGCCTCCTGTGAGAAACAGGAGCAGGGCCACAGATGTGTATATGTGAGTAGATGCCATTCAGGGAAACTAACACAGAGCTTCACTCAATCTCTGATGGTTAATCTGCTCATCCTGCTGAAGAAGAGCAAGAGCACTGCCAGGTTCTCCTATCCATATCTTGCAAAACCAAAGAGAAAACAGTGACCACCCAGGACATCCGCATGCCCTAAGGCTTCTGCCTCAGAAGGATACACAGCTTCACAATTATTTCCAACTCCTAGAGAACCCCCACATCCAGAAGGCTGGACTTATTAATAAGACTTCTCATCCACCTAAATCAAACCTAAATCAAATTTTACTCTGGGCACCTCAACCAAATACATTGAACTGCCTCCCTGAGTAGCTGCACAGAGAGGAGTAGGATACAGGGCTGGAGGCACACAGAGCCACCATCCATCTGACATCTTCCCCTGCTGGTACCCAGCCTTTCAGCAGCAGATGGAGAAAGGCTGTCCCCAGGGGTACCCCACATCCCTCTTAGTGGGTGGGGCAAGGCACCCCACATAAGGGTATCTGTGGGGAGCACCATCCATCTCGCTGAAGGGCTGGATACACTCTGGGGTGTGTGTCATACCAGGACATGGGAAACTGGGGCAGCACTTGGACACTGCACTGAAGCACTTGTGCAGTTCAGAGGGAAATGCAGAACTTCAGGAAGGTCAGTGTGGGAGTCTGAAAGTAGGATTGTGGGAGCTTTAAACTTAGGGTAGTGAAGTGTAAAGCTTGCACTTGACAGATGGATTTGTTACCTGCTGTCACTCAGGGCTCTTGCAGGTTGAACTTCAACAGACACTGGAAAAGAGCCATCGATTTCACCCCTCAAGGAGATGCTTATGAAAGTCTCACAACCAGTATTAATATCAAAGAGCCTAGAGGAACAGCCTCCTCTGTTTCGTTCCCAGCATGGAAAAACACATCAAGAGGGACTTCACAAAAACTGCAGAAAACAGCCTCTGCTTTGCAATAAAAGCCTTTGGGAAAGTGTCCAAACTCCTCACCTGCTCCCCTGCAACTTTCCCAGGCCACTCATGTCCTGTCCCAAAGATATGTCCTGCTTTCTAGACTGAAATGTTAATGTAAAGGGCATTGTCTACAACAGGTCATGAGGAAACACTTCAAGGCAGCAGTGAGGCAGTTGCTGCCTTGATGATTCACTGCTTCACTGATGCCCTGATTCCAAGGGAAGACCAAGGATTCCACTGGTATGGAGAGAGAGAAGCCTTGTGCTGATTGCTTCCAGCATGCAAAAACGACATACATTAAACCAGTCTCCAAAAACAGAGAGCCTTGCTGACAGCAGCAGGACAAGGGTAGGTAGCCAACAGCTACACCAAAGAGAGTCATCTGGAGTGACACAGGTGATGCTGCAGCTGGTGAGATGAAGAACAACTGCACAGGTGCCTCTGCTTGAAGCTAAACTGAACCCAACTTCCCAGGAAATGATGTGATGTTGGGAGGCATCAGCTGCTCCAGATGGTTGCAGTAGATGATGGCAGGGAGCCTGTGGCTCAGTGCCTGGTTGTTGGGTGCTATCTCTAACCCTAGCCAGGTCCTCTCCAGCTGCACGAGGACAGAGTAATGCTTGGTCCTGCACTGCAGAATAAATGGGCGCAAATCCTAATGCTTCTTACAAACTGTGGTTCTCCCCCTCTGAGCAGGATGTACACCCCTCTGCCACTGCCTGTCTGGCAAATGTTTAATGAGAGATACATTAAAACAAAAGTAAAAACACCTCCATGACCCTGTTCTTCCCTTCAGGAAAGGAGTAAAAAGTATGTCGCCCGTATCTGAGCACTGGAAGGCACCTGGGAGAAGGTCCCACAGGCATGGATCACGAGGATTTCTGCCTCTATGACACCACTGTCCATTGGAACAGCCCAGCCCGTGATGCTTGGACTGAGTGACACACACACTGACTTTCATCTTCCAGGACTGACCTGAGGGGAGGGAGTATGGGTGAAGACCTCCTGCCTAACAAGAAGGCATCATTTGTCAAACTGGGGAAGGTCTTTTCCACAAGCAATCTGTTCCTGGAATTTAATAGATGTTAAAACTTGCACTGTCAGAGTTTGTCCTATGGTTATCCCAGAGGCTAGTCATAACTGGGGTGGGGAGGGGGTGGGGGAAAGTGGGAATTACACAAATATTCCAGACACACATTTGGGCTCTGTGCACCTTTCATGCCTGATGAAAAGGCAGGAAATGTTAACACAAAGAAAGGAAGCATGTTAAAAAGACTGAATCTTTCATCAGAGACTATTGTAATTCTCATAACAAGGGTCGGTATGAAAGGTTGCTTATTCTCAGAGGTAAGACAGTGCTGTTTCCTTCCCTCTCCATGCAGCAAACACTCATGACAAATCTAAACCACAGCTGTACAGCATGAGACACACAAAGCAAATAAAGGTTGCATCTAAATCCATCTCAGCTGTATCACCATGGCTATTATCAGATTGGAGATCACACTTCAACCAGTCACTATGCAAATACTGTAGTATTATACCATAATAAAATGCTACAGTATTTCAGAAGCAGTGGCCTTCAAAAATCCAGATTAAGGCAATAATAAAGAAAATGAGAAATGCTACTGGCCTGACAGCCTCGCCCTGCTCTGCCTAATGAGCCAACATGGGTTTGGTGGAATAATCAATGCAGGAAACACTGGAGAAATGTACTACCTACTTACAACTCATTTACTGGTGACCTTAGAATTACAGCATTCCTATCTTGGTTTATACGTATTTATATCTAATTACAACTATTTATAAGCAAACATCTTTTTTAAATTTCTACTTAAGAGCAATTACTGTGACGGATTTTCTTAATGAATTCCACAGATAAATTACACATATGAAGAAATGCCTCCTTTAAACTCAGAAAGCAGAAAATACTCACAACATCCCCAGTGAAACAATATTTTTACGCCCTTTTGCCATTTACAGGCTTCTTTTTTTCCTTGGCTTCAATGCTGTGCTATGGGAAGGGTCCGTGCGCACACACCAGCCCCAGCACCAAACCCTGGGCCTCAGATGGTGAGCCCAGTGAGGCAGAGATCATTTTTTTCATGTATACAGACAAGCCCTCTGCAGACCAATAATACCAACAATACCATTTCTGTCCTACAGTCCGGTGCCACCTGACAAATGTGGGTCACGCCAGCACGCCGTGCTGACTTTGATTTCTGTTATTTGGGGCAATCAAGTCTCCTTTGCAGGGGGGAGCAGCCCCCTGATGGGGAGAGAAAGGATTTAACCAGAGATTACATCTCTTCTGCAAATTTGCAAGAAAGGCTCATTTAGGCCTTTGTGGACCTTCCACCTCCTTTCATCAATGCCTGACCACATCTTTGGCTGAGCCATCTGCTGACCGCTTATTTGGTGCACCAATTACAGTGATGACAGCTGAATCCATTAAAACTTAACATCTTCCCTAGTGAAGAAACATGGTTTGTAAGAGGCTCTCAGCTGTGACCTTGCCTACTTTCCTCTTTTAAGGTTGGCATCCTTCATCAGTTGCTGGTCAGGAGGTCTTGGAATCACAACTTTTCCAGATTTGCCAAGACACACCACATGAACTCTGAGGCCAAATGAGAGCATCAGAAATATGGACAATCCACTGGTCAGCATCAAGAATTAGAGACCCACATTCACTCAGAAATGCACTAAGGCTGAGACTCGACAAATTCAGGCAGATCATCTAAAGAACAGGCCACAGAACTTGGAAGTCTGCCTTGCGTTTGAAAAGTTCAGTTCATGCAAGAAAATCCTAAACCCAGCAGAGCAGAGTCAGGGTGCACGCTGAGGGCTTTGGTGAATGAGGACGTTTTTAGTAAATGCTGACCCAGATGTAATTATTATATGCTACAACACTCTTAAGCAGATGCAAGATATTGCTAGGGACCTCAGAGGAAAGAAGGGACTTGAAGTCTTCCCTCATTCTTAGTAACTCCCTCTCCATAGCTACCTATTGCCACACTCTCATTTTTAATTCAAGTGTCCCTTAAGAGTTACAGAATAATCCCTGGAGCTACTGGGACTCCCGTGAGCAAAAATTTCTACACACCTCTTTCATTTAAAACAAAACATGATGGAAGTATCCATCTTCCAAAGGTCAGAGGAGGGTGCAAGTGGATGAGATGAAATGTGTTGAGGGAATACCGTGCAAAAGGCTCAGTATGACCTGCTTCTCAGGCTGATACTGTAAAACATACACAGACAGAAATTTGCTCTTTTACCAGTACATCATCACTAACATGAATTCCTGTGCAATCTTTACTTCTGCTGGCTCGCAAAAAGCTTTCTGCACTTTGGCATAACTCAGAGAGAAAGTATCCGTAGCTCAGTTTCTGCACTTCAGTTGTTATCCTGTTTATACCTCAAGCAGCATCACTACTTACTCTCCAGTTGTTTTCCCTCCCTTTGAACCCCAACACCTCTTTATTTTTTAACAATCATCTGAACAATGCAATGAAAATACCCACCAGATCAAACAGGTATCAGAAATGCAAGCAACCCTAAGGAAAACAGATACCAAATCACAATCTGTATTTCTTAGATAGAGTGGTTAATAAAAAAGGTAGAATTGGCCAGACTTTAAATAACTTTTTATCCGCGCTGAAAGAGTGCATAACCACCACTAAAACAGTTGAAAACTATTTTTTACCACCTACCAAAGCAGTGGTTCTAGACAATATACAGTATGTCTAAGAATAGTAACAGTCATTGATGGAAACCGATAACATTTGGGGACTGAAGGTTACTCTGTTCTGAAAAAAAAAAGGGGAACAATGGAGAGTGAAATAGAGACTCAAGTCTCATTAAAGCAAACTATTTTAAGGGTAGAATGATGAGTTTTGACATCAATCATGGGAAAACAGTTCAAAGTTGTTCTTAAAAGATCTAAATTTGAAACCTTGGGAAAAAGGCACTGTCCACAGTAAAAAAAAATAATCTAAGGGATAACAAAAAATAGTGTAAAGGTGATCCACGTATGCTTTTTAAACACTACAAATCTGACTGCTCATTTGTAGGTTTCTGTGATTAAAGGCATTGAAGACTTGTATTAAAAATCAATTTATACTGTTGCTAGATTTTTTTCCTGAAGAAATTATATTCTGCTTTGCAGATTACAGTGGAAAGCCCAGGAGAAAACCAAACCAGCATCACTGCTATCTAGCCCCATACAAGTAAGCCAAGCGGGTCCTGATGCAGCTCTCCAAGCACAAGACCACTGCTCAGCTGGAAAGAAGCTGAGCAGGTGCCTACATGAAACCAGTGCGCACTTTGTCAGTTTGCATTTGAGCAAGCACTGAAGTGCTTTGCCAGCTCAAGAGCTTAATTAAATTTGAAATAAGCTAATTCAAGGAATAAAAGTCTGCCAAAGGTAATAAAATTGTTTACCGATTCATCAAGTTGGTCCTGTATATGAAAGAGCATATTTATATGCAGCGTAGGTCTGGTGCTATTCAATCAGTGAATGCATTTTTAAATATTTACTGATTACAGGAGCAGGGCCAAATCTGGAGTATTTTAAGGGTTAGGGGAGAGGTGTTAAATCCCCAAGTATCTAATTTAACTATGCAAAACAGGGAATATTATTGCCTTTATTTTAGTTATGAAATTCAGTGAAATAAAGTGCTGGATCCAGTGTGTCAGAAAAGCCACTTGCAGAAGCTCCTGTGCTTGCCAGGTTGCCAGGCAAGTGTCTTTGGCACCAGACACCATCCCTCTCCCGGGGTGCGGGCCAGCACAGAGGACAGTTGGGCAAACAGACAAGAGCCAGTGCCACAGCTCTCCTGGCTGCCCAGTGGCTCAACTCCCACCCTGAGAGCCCAAAGAAACATCTGAACATATTAACAGAAAGTTGTTGGCTGATTTTTCTTAATGAGAATGTTTCCTCATCCAGCCCTTGGCATATGGTTTCACCCAATTCACTCCTCCTTCAAATCGATGCTCTTGGGTGCTGCTGTCACTTGGCCCTGTTGAATGAAGGAGCAGCAAATGTAAAAAGGGGCCTCACCAGAACTTGTGAAGAGTCAGAGCAGTGTATTTTAATAGGCTCTCTGAGCAGGTGAATTTGTTTTGTATGTGTGTAAATCTCCCTTTGTCTTGTGCTTCTGTACTGCACCTCAAAACTCCACCTCTGTGTCCCCCACAACACTGCCTTTGAAGTTTGATTTTCAAACAACAAATGCTCAGCCACTGCAGACTGGCATGTTTCAGTAGCGTTAAACTGCACTATATAAAAGCTGAGATTGCTTCTAATTATTTCTTTAGATTGTATACTTGGGGGGAGGGAGGGGTTTCTTTTGCTATATTTAACATTGATAATTGTTATATTTAAAAATATTCAAATGAGCTATTTCAAAATATCTAACTGATTAAGTGTGCTTAGCTGGAGGATGTGTCTGCTGCGCTGTGCATAGCAAGTAGGCAGTGCTTCTTGCCTTGTTTTGGCACAGGTGAGTGTTTAATCAATGCACAAAACGGAAAGAAATTACCATTGCAAGTTAGAAGTAAGAAGCAAGGCTGGCTCACACCAGGGTGTATGTACACCTTGTGCCCTGCAACTGAATTAGTTTTCAAGTTCAGTTCGCGGACGTTTTTAGTGACTATTCTTTAAATGCATCCAGTTTGTTTATTCTTTCTTAACACGACGGCTGTAGGGAGGCCCAGAGACGCTCTGGTTGTATCCCCCGGGGCAGATGTCCCCGGCGGGGCCGAGGGCAGGGCAGTGCATGGAGAAGCGAAGCGGGCAGCGGGACTAACGGAGCCAGCGGGAGTAGCAGCGGGCAGCGGCCCCGCAGCGCCCGGCTGCATCTCGGAGGGGCTGCCCGCGGGCAGAGGCGCAGCGCGGCTCCGCAGGGCGCAGCAAGGCGCGCAGGGCCAGGGGAGCGGCGCGCAGCGGGGCGCAGGGCAGCGGCTGCTCCGCCAAACTGCGCTGCAGCCCGCCGGAGCGGGCAAGTGAGCAAACCCACGAGGAGCAGAGGTATCTTCAAACCAGCCGCGTTTTGCTCTGTCAGGTGCAAAACTGCTGCAGAAAAGCCACCCTAGGGTACCTGGAAGGTCTGGCACGCAGCTGAGGTGCTTCTCTGCACGCTGAGATATTAAAAATTCAAGCCTCCTTTTAAAAGGGCGAGAGGCAGAAGAGCATCCCCCAGAAACACACACACACACACCCCGCTCCTCACCCTCCAGGCAGCCCTGCCCGGAGCCCTGCTTTATCTAAACCCTGCCCGCAACCTGTCCCGCAGCCCTGCCTGCAGCGCTCCATCGCACACCACAAACGCCTCTCCCCAGACCAGCAACGGGGCTTAAACACGAGGTGCCCGCTGGAAAACACGGCAGCAGCGAAGAAAGGGCTGGGAGATTCTGCTACGTGTGTGTCTGGACCATGTTTTTAAACCCCCAGCATTTAAAATCGTGCAAGATGGAAATTCCAGCCTCCCGTTTTTCCTCAGTAGGTTGAATGCACTTTAACTGATCTGAGCGTGTATTAAGGGCTGGAAGATACAGGGGGGTCTAAGGAAAAAAAAAAAAAATCACCTGAAATCAGGGAATTTACACGTGGTTTGTTAAAAAGAACACCCATATTTTTAAACCATAAGTTTCCTATGAATTTGGTAAAACGATACAGGTGAAGGTTATAGACAGACAAAACTTCAGGATCCCTTAGAGCATGTGAAAATACTGTGTGTGTTCGGGTTTTGTGTCTTGACAGAACAAAAATCAATCAGAATCTTCACATAATGATTCAACGATTTGCCTAAAACTTAAATTTTCAGCCGGAATATATCAATGTCACAAGTTTAACTCCATCTTTAGCCAGGGACCACTACACAGCATCTGCTTCTGAGCAAGGTGTTTTAAATAAATATTTGCTAATATTTTTTGACTTTTTATTGCTTACAGCAGAGTTAGCTGTTACAATGTAGCATGGCAAAACCTCAAGCAGACACAAAGAGAGAGAAGGATTAGTGACTATACCTTTAAGCGGTCTTCCACGCTTATGAATTAAAAGATGTTTCACACATGGAAGTTTTCTATTCGGAGAAACGGCGGTAAGGCCGTTAAACTCTACAGCTCCTGGCTTACAGGGACACTTTGCAGCCGAGAGCAATTCTGCACAGCAGCACACCCCTCCTGCCAGGCCTCGGGTTGTGCCCCTCGCCCCAGAAATACACCACCCAAGACCCTACTGGTGTGAACAGCTTCCCCGCTCTGTTTCATTCTCCTCAGCCTGGACGTTTACAAAAAGCAGGTTCATTTATTAATTCTGCCCACGACCTTCTATCCCCACAGCTACCTGTGAGGGCCTGACCCACCGCTCCCGCCTACGGCTCCTGCAGGGGCAGCAACAGGCGGCTCCCTGGGGACCCTTCCGGTGCCCCGCCAGCGGCATCGCACCGCCACTGGGCAAAGGAGGATGCGATGGGCGAAGGCCGGGTCCGAAAGGCACTGAAGTGGGAAAGGGACAGACCTCCAGCAACTTCGGAGGTTCTGGATCCGGCCCTAAGCCCGCTAAGGAGAGAGGACTCGGAATTTCCTCTGGCTCCCGGCTGCGCCTCGCAGGAGTGGCGCCGGGGCGGAGCGGGGCTGCGACGGCGGCGGCAACGCGCCCAGGGCAGGTGAGGACGGTCCTGGACGGCGGGGGAGCGCCGAGGAGCCACTCTCTGGGACCCGCACTCCCCTTTCGCTCTTCCCTGCGCGGCTGCGGGGCCACTCCGCTGTGCGGGACCCCCTGGGGCAGCCCTCCCGCCGGGATCCGCGTTGCGCCGAGCACTGCGGGGACTGACACCTACCGTGGTACTCCTGTCCGGGCACGTAGGCGGCGGGGCTGCCCGCGATGTGCAGGGCGATGAGCACCTCGCCCTGCTCGCCGTCACTCTCCAGCTCGCCGTGGTGGGTGCAGAGGAAGAAGAAGGGCGAGAAGCGGGCTCGAGGGGCGGCCGCCCGGCCCGCCGCCAGCAGGGCACCCAGGGCGGCCAGCAGGCAGGGCCAGCCCCCAGGGACGCCCCGCCGCCGCTCCATGCTGCTGCCGCCGGCGCCGCTGGGGCATCCAGGGCACGGCGGGGCCGCCGCGCCGCGCCGCTCCGCTCCGCACTGGACGGGACGGGGCGGGACGGGATGCGACGGGGCGGGCGCTACCCCCCGCCGCGGCCCGCGGGAGTTCGTGGGGAGGCGGGCGCGGTAAGCGGAGCTCGGCGAGCGCAGGGGCGGCCCCTTCGCGCCCGCTGAAGGCTGCACCGTCCCCGCCTGCCGCTGTCGGGGTGCGGGGCACGGAGCTGGGAGTGCGAGGGCTGGGAATAATTTATTTCCCTCGGTGTTGGGGTGGGAGGGAGGGGAAGGTCCCTCCCCTCCTCCTCCTCCGCCTCCTCCGCCGCCGCCCGCTCCTCCTGCTCCTCGCTCTGCGCGCCGGTGTGCGGTGCTGCCGCTGCGGAGACGAGGGCTGCGAGCTGGGCTCTACTGCCCGCCCTTTGTCTGCCTCTGGGTTCCTGTCCCTGCCTTGCCCCTGCCCTGCCTCTGCGTCCCCGCCCCAGGTTCTGCCCCTGACTCCGCTACTGTACCCCAACCGCTGCCGCTGTTCTAGCCAGTGTCCCTGCTCCTGGTCCCCGCTCCGATACCTGAATCCCTACCCCTGCTCCTTCCTTGCTCCCATGTCCCTGTCTCTCCCCCTCAACCCTCGTCTGTCTGCTTCTATCCCTCTATCCATCCTTTTGCCCCATTCCTCTGTCCCTCTGCTCCAGGGCGAGTCCTTGTAACCTGTCTGTTCTCGTCCCTCTGTGACAGCCTCTGCGCACCTGCCCCAGCACTTGTCCTTTTGCCCCTACCCCTCTGGCCCAGCCCCTGCCCCTGTCCCTGCCCCAGCCCCAGCTCGGCCTCTGTTCTACCTGCACCAACTGCTTTGAAAAGTGAGAGTTTTACTTAAACCTTCTCCATTACCTCCTTTAAAACGACACATGTGCACAGACACAGGCAGGGATGGGTTCTGCACCTCTGGGAGGTCAGTGTGAGAGTTCCTGGGGAGAGCAGGTCCCTGGGAGAAGGCTCCAGCCCCTCTCCAGTGTGTGCCCATGCCCTGCATCCCAGGAAGAGGAGCAAACACAGAGGCGACCACCAGGGGAATGAGCAGCTGAGCACAAAACACCGCCAAATAGAATAATTCATAAAAACATACATTTTTAACAAAGCAGGGCTGCCAGAAGGACCACAGCATGAGGATCAAGTCTACCAGGGTTTAAAGCATCCACCACACCACTGCTGGATCCCAGCTAATGCCCAGAGACAGCCTGGGTGAGCTGTAGTGACACGGTGTAATCAGAAAGAAAAGCCTACCTGCCAGCATTTCTAAAGTGCAAAACTGGCACCGCCCAGGGGCTCCCTCCTGGACTGGTTTCAGTGCCAGAAGGAAAGGTTCCCTCCACGGAGGCGCGAGCCACACGGATGGCACCACGCAGCTGCCCTATGTCGGCGCAGGCTGCTTCGCTGGCCCACCTCCCACCCAGCTGATGGAGGGCCCGCACGGTGGCCCAGGGGACATCCTCACCGTCTGCCCCGCCTGCCTTTTCTGCTGTCTCTGCACTGAGCAGGGCTCACCACCATCAGCAAAACTTTGCTGCTGTTTCCTGTCTTACAGCGTTGCTCCCTGCTAGGGATGGATTGAGGCCATGTCCCTCACTGGCTTGGATGGAGAAATGCACTGCGACGTGATCCTGCTGTAAAGATGAAAGGTGTGCGGTACAGGGGACAGGCCAGGTCCCACTGCTGCTCTGGATGGTGGGAGTCCCTGGCCACTGCTGTGGAAACTGAGCTCCATAGCAGCTGATGAGGAGTCAGTCTGTCTCCAAGGCTTCCTTTTTAGCTAGGTTATTTATTTTTCAGCTTTGGGTGTTTGTTTGGTTTGTGGGTTTTGTTAACATCTGTCCCTCCTCCATAACTTTCAATGTGTGTAATAGTGATGGACTAATAACATCATCTCCTCATGCCAAATTCTCATGCAGGCAAAAGCTGTGTGGAATCACTGGCAAAAAAGCTGCCAACAGGCTGTGTTCACCCTCATGCATTCCTGTTTCCCTCCACCAAGAGCTCACCAGTGAGACCAGGCCATGCCAAAGAGATTGGGCAAACATACTTCAGCTCATGTACCCTCTGCCCAGCATCCATGCAAAGTTAGCCAGTCACTTTGGGGGGCTGCCAGACTTTACCCAACTCTTCTGCTCTATAAAAAAGCAGGTGGCAGGAGAAGAGGGTAATGAGCTTCCACTGCTGCTGGAAGGGGGGATGCCATACCAGTTGCTAGCAATGCCTTTTCATTTCTTTTTTTCCAAGGGATAGTTCCCTAAATAAGTTTGGGAGTGTAGAGATTGCACTGGGAATTGGATAGGGCCTGTGCCTATGAATTTTAGGCAATTTTCTTTGTTTCCAGCTGTTTAGTATCCAGAGCAGCCAGGACTGTTATTGCAGCCAACCCATCCTTTTTCTTTACAAACTGTGTATGTCACTTACCAATGAGGGGATGTTAAATCAAGGAAGGTGAGAAGGGTAATGACTACATTTGAAAGCCTTGTGCATCTCCTTAGTCACCTGTTTCCTCCATTTCTTCATCATGCCTCTCTCTCTACTCCCCTCACCCTTCCTCCTTTGTTTCTTACACTTTCACAAGACCTCTAACCTCTTCTTTGTAGGGCAAGATGGGGAAGTCCCATGATCATGGCCTGACATCTCATCCAAGCTCTGCTGATTGGGAATTGAGCAGAGATTCCATACCACTGATACTCAAGGACACAGGTCTCAAAGGGACAGCCTGGGGCCTTGAACCCTATTTCCTGCACCCACTAGAAATAGAGATTTGGTCCAGACAAGACAGGTACCTTTCTTCTCAGACCTGAGCTATCTAGGGCAAAAAGTGCTTTCAAAAAGCCTCTGCACATTTCAGGAAGAAATAGGTAAGTGATGCTTCATGGTGCTCATCAGCAAAACAGGGGGACCCATGGTATTACAAAACCCACAAAATGTTTTGCATGTCTGTACAACAGCAGGGAAACTTTTGCTGTGTATATTTGCAGAGGATCAAGGCTATGACCAAGCCCCATGCATCAGAGGGAAGGAAGAAGCTTCCAGACCTTGCCAGCCTTTACCTAGAGGGTAATTTCTTCCTGGTCCCAGCTCCAGCACAATCTCCCTCATACAAATATGATTTACCCATAACACACCCCAGACCTCACCTGGTATGACAGACTTTGCTATGACCAGGAGCACCAGCATGACTCACTCATCTCCTGCCCCTGCCCCTGGCCCTGAGCAGCCTCCAGCATGGCTAGGTGAGGAGATAGCCTCCTGCCACGCTGTCCCCATGGCTTGTAGGAGGCTGGCACTTGCTAGTCCCCAGATAGCTTTTTGCATTGGCTTCATAACCCCTCACTTCTCTGGGTAACAACAATACCTGGGTTTTGAAGATGAGGGGTTTATGCAGTGTCTTTGGCCAGAATTTCTCCTTCATCAATCTATTGACAACAAGGCTAAGGCGTTAATAACAATAAAACAGCTTTTTTTAAGAAAAGTGACTAAGACCAACCTGTCTGCATCAAAATAAAAGCTTGTAAAAGCCATAATAATCTTTATCTTCACACTCCTCTGATCCAAGGTTCTTCATGTAACTTGCCACCATTCCTTGTTGAAGACAGAAAGCACCTAATGCTGCAGGATGGAGGTTACCATGGACTTTCACTCCTTGTGCAATATATTGTCTAAACAGAAAATAACAGGGAGTAAATTGAGATGAGAAAAGACTGAACGCTGCAATGCAGGATGCAATAGGTGGAATGTAAATAATTACTTAGGAAGTACAGGCCCCTTCCAAGCATGGATGTGTGGGGGGAAATCACAGCACAGATGGACGTGCCTGCAGTCCATATCAATTTATGGAAGTGATTATTCAGGCAGTGAAGCTGCTCACTTCATTCAGGGAGAGAGCTCACACCCCAAAAGCAGAATTGAAAAGCACATCATCAGGCAAGTAGCTGCTTTATTAATGTGTCCACAACAGAACATTTTGCAAGGGTCAAGGCAGGCTGAGGAGCTACTAGCGCAAAGCAGTAAGGAACTTTGCCCAAGTTCTTTGGGCCTAGGTAAAGGCTTTCATGGAAGATTTTGTCTCGTCACTGTCACCGTGTGGAGATCTTGATGGGGAGTCTTGTCCCCAGCTTGTAACAGTTTTCTATGACAAAAATTATGGAAACTGCCTAGACTTTCTACATAGTTAGCTACAAATGAGAGAGCTATGGAGCACGGGGTTGCGAGTACCATTTATTCATTGTGGTGTAGCATGTAACATCTGAAAACAGGACAGTAAGTTGAAGAACTTTTGACTTTCTTATGCTAATAAAGACTATAAAGTGGACTTTCCAAAGTGAGATCTTTCCACCAAGTGTGTTTATTTTCTACTCATCCATGCAAGCTTGAGTATTTTCTCTTATGTGCTTCCTCTTGACCGTCAGACAGGCATGGTAAGCAGACCATGCTGCTGAAGACAGACATACCATTGGCTAGAAAAGAATGATGTGAAGGCTGTGAAAAAGAAACAACCTTTGTAGCTGATAGAAGGAATGAATTACCCATGATCATTTCACCCTAGAAGGAGCATTTGCATGTCACTAGAGGCAGTGATACACCTGCGCCCAGCAGGCACCATAGCTCAAGCATGTTCTTGTCAACCTGAGACATAAGGGCTGAATTTAACTGTGCAGCAGCTGGTCTTCCTGAGATGGGGGACAGGAAGTCTTCAGCAAATACACTGAAACCGCAGCACACAGCCAGACTGAGCTACATAGGGCAGTGTATTATCCCATGCCATCCCATCCCATCCGTCCCTGTACCAGCTGTAGACTAGAAAAAAATACAAATTGTTGAGGTGGACATTTGCCCAGCTCAACAGGTTGGCCATCAATACCATTGATGCACTTCAATTGCAGGCTGGAAAAGCCTGCCTCAGCCATCCCAAGGTGTATAGGGTCTCTTCATAATTCCAATCAGGGAAATAAATGGGGAGGATGCATCTGACCATGCTAAAATGAGATGAACCCCATGTGTCTTGATGCTATCAGTAAAGCTGAATGAAGTCTGGCTTCAGCAAAGTTGAAGCGTGTGCCCTGTGAATGCTGGACAGCAAAGTCTGAAGTAAGTAGTAGGTAACTGATCTTGCCTCTTCTTCCAACACAAAGTCTTCTGTTCATAACATCTCATTGTTTCCTTCTCCAGTTTATGCAGGGACTTACCAGAGAGGCCTGGCACTCCAGAGCTGCCTTTGCCATGCCAAATAATCCTTTGGGATGAATTCCTTTTTTGTGCAGAGGACTTGTCACGCTCAGGCAATAGTGCAGTCTGGCCTTGCCAGTTACATGAACTTTGCTCTTAAGTAGAGACCAAGTCTTTTCTAAACAAAAGCCCAAATGTGAAATTATAGGCAACTTCCATGCCTATGTTATTACGAGATTTTAATTTCTCTGGGGTAGGAACAATAGCAGCTGTTTGGCTGCTCCATTTTCCAATGGGCTGGTACAGTATGTGTCGTCTGCTGATATCTCATGATTTAATCTGAAAATAGAATATTTAACTGTATGTATTTTTCTCTTCCTAATATTGCATTTCATTCAAATGGGTTTAAACTTGTATTTCTGTATTGCTTATTAACTTTAATGAGGTATGAATATAAAAGAGAATACTAAAAGGCTTTTCTTTTTCAGAAAGGCATTTCTTTACAAACACTGTTGATGCTATCAAATAGGTGAGCCTAAACCCTGAAATTTACTATTGATCTTGTACCTATTAAAAACTAATAGAAGATTAAAAAAACCCCAAACCAGGGAACAAATATTGACAACTTTCTACTGTCTGGCTTAATGACAGAATTTAAGGGTGAATGCTTTCAAAGGGTGGAAAATCTTCATGGTCCAATATCTTATATATTTTGTATTTATGAAATTGCTTTAAAGATTTAAATGTACAGCAAATAAACTGCGCTCATGTTTAGAAAAGAAGGTAGTGGGAAGGACTTCGAGCTTTACATTATTCTCAACATCTATTATGTATAAAAGTAAAAATTGCTGAAGACCAGCACACAACAGTCATTATAGTTCTCACTTTGCATGTTCCTAATTTGAATGATCTCTCCTTTAATGAACAATTTTGGATGCAACACAGGCATAAACATGTAATTTTTTCTGTTTCTGATTCACTGTGCTGCTGTGCCCTATTAGCACCGCGTGAGGAGCGTACCTAAGTGTATTTAAAGGAGATTCTACTTGACTCTGGTTATTTACAATTCTAATGTTCGATCTTGTTTTGCAAATCTGATTTTCAAAGTACCTTAAATTAACATCTCTCATATAAAGAGGCATCTCCTGCAACAAGTATTCATGTCCATGACTATTGTTTCCCATTATCCATTTGCTGCTCTGGATCTCCATGAAGAAATGCTGTGTATTTACTCGTGTCACATCTGCATACTGAAGTTTCCAAGGCTTTCATTAACTTGCAAATATTTATCGTGGGTAGTCTTTATCTGAAGAATTTTTTAAATGTCAGTGGCCACAAAAGGAACTCTTAGTCCATTTTACTGCCTAATTTATCTCACTATTCTAACTTGAATAACCCCAAGGACACAGGGTACACAGGGATAACAGGCCAGGAGAGTCTTAACAGTTTACTTTGTGAAGAGAAGTGGGATGTAAATCCTGAGGAAGTCTATAAAAGATATTTCTTCTGCTTTAATGATCGCTAGGCTTTCAGAGACCCAGAAAAGATATTCCTTCCTTTTTATTTAATGATCACTGGAAATACATTTTACTGGGGGTTGGGGAGATTTTCTTTTATCACCTCTGCATTTAAAACCTATCTAAAGTATACAATTTGTGCGATGGAGTGTCAGTGGACCTGTGTGTGGAGATCCAAGATTCAACACTTTTATCTAAGGCACACAACTGCAGCTGCAAGCTGTTGTGAGTATACATGTTACTTGCCTACTGTCTACCGCAAAGAATTTCTAGCTGCAGGTGCAAATACAATGTAAAGAAAACCTGAATGATCACTGCATCAAAACTGTTTAAAATACCCACAGATTTTTGCAAACCCTGAGGATAAAGTGGGAGCCTCACTGACGGGCTGGGGCTTGCAGGAGGAGGGACCGGGCTGCAGCATCCGTCCCACCACCCCCTGACCCAGCATGGGACATGCACTGGGGTGTCAAAGCTCATAACTTATGTGAGAGCCGGTCACTGGGGCCACCGAATTCTCAGGTTTGTTTTTCAGCCCATCAATGTAGGGGTTAATGCGTCAGCCACCCTTGGTGACTGAGTCACTGCATTTATGGACTGAACTAGATTTTTCTATTTTTTTTTTTTAATTTTACCCTTATTTTCTCTTTTTTTATTTCCTTTTCATTTTTCTTTTTAATTTTTACTTTTAATTTTCCTTTTTCTTTCTTTCTTTTTTTCTGGGTTTTGGTTTTTTCTTGTGATTAAAGAGCATCTTTTGAAGTGGGAGTGGAAGCCTGGCTCTGGCTGTTCACACAAGTGGGCTCTCCGTGGCAGCCCCACAGCAGAGTCTGGCTGGGCACCAAGACAGAGAGATGCAGGGGGTGAAGGTAAGGGTGTTTGGCACAGCTCTGAGGGATGTTTAGGGAGTGCAAAAGGACCACAGGTATATGCTCTTATGGGGCCTGGTGGTCTGCAAGCACCTTGGAATATACATGGGGCAGTTGAACATCACCAGCAACAAACACAACCCGTAGAGGTGAACACCAGACAAAAAGCCACATCTGTCCCATCTTCAGGGACCCTTAAACTTGGGTGCACATGGGTCCAAGCCTGAAGGTGGGGTTAACGATACAAGTGATGTGAAAAGGCTGACGCCTGACAAAAAAATGGGAACAGAAAACAACCTGGTGGTAACTTTCTTATTGTTCCCAGCACACTTCATTTATTGAAAATATCTCATCAGAGCCTTGCATCCCCAGAGCTGCACAGTCACACTGCTTTTACTTCATTTTGATAGCTTGTGAGTTGCAAAATCTGTCATTTTTCAGAGCAAATCCTGTCCAAGAAATACACCAAGACCATAAAACATGGGGCCAGGGTACAGTGACCATGTGAATGCAGTAATGAAGTTAGGAATGGTACCTTCACCTCAGTTTTGACTCACAAAACGACTTTTTCAACCAAAATAAGACTTCTTTTGAAATCAGACTCATAGGTTAATTAAAAAAGAAAATCTCAATTTGTATTAGCAGCAAAGCATTCAGATAAGCCAGACTAGTATAGAATAAGCAGGTACTTTTCATTATTCCAAAGCCTCCACCAGAATTCTAAAATTCATTGCTTATGAGTTAAATATTCCTCCCTTTAAGAAGGTCACTGAGAGATTTCTCAGAGTGGCTGTCAATGGGAATCTCTTGTATAGTGCAAAGTATAAATGAGACCCTTTTTTATCCTCAAGAGGAATCACAGTTATACTGCTAAGGAGCAGTCTGATCACTGCAAGAAAACCATCAGGCTCCCATCTCTGCCCCTGGCTTCCTTTGGGGAAATCTATCCCTCTATGTCTCAGTGTCACCAGTTTTAACGTGAGACTGTATGAACTGGCCCAGGTTGGGCAGCAGGCTCCCAGTGTGACTGTGCTCAGATACTGATTGCAGAGTTACCATGATCCATTTGCACTACTGGAGTTTGCAGCTTAGTAACTTAAATATCCTCCATCTCCCACTCTCAGGTAGGGCTGGGCTCACAGTGTGGTCTCTGCTGCTTCGTGGTCACAACATGGCTTTATCAGCTGTCGCAGGGGACTTGGGGCACTGTTCCTGGCAACACTATCTGCCTAATTTCTTGGCCTTCCCCTTGCTCCTCCTTCCAATAAGATAAGAGGAAAGGAGTTATCCTCATTAGCTGTACAAACAGACTTAATTCCTCACTGCAGAGCTGGAAATCCTGGGTTTCCAGGCATGGGTGCTACTCCCACACTGCTGCAGGCACAGCCTGGCCCAAGGACTGCCAATGGGCTCCACTCTGTGACCAGCTCTGCCCAACAACCTCGCCATCCTCACTGAACAGCCATCCACAGCACATGGGGCTGGATGAGAGATCAATGGCCATGTACCTCGGTGACACACAACAGGCTTTTGTTTGAAGGAGAAGGTAATGCAGAGGTACCAACAATGCTGCAACCCAGAGTAAAACCAGCACAGCTCTGGCTTGCAGGAGAAGGTGGAAATGCTTCTCAGCCTGTAGCTGCCTTTACCCCACTACAGCTGCACATGTGCTGCTCTCCTGCAGCTGAGCATCCATGTCTCTCCTCCCAGCAACTCAGGGAGCAGGCAGGGGAGTATTTGCTCAGTGGGGCCAGAGCGGCTGCATCTCCCCACCAGTAGCCTGGCTCAAAACTGAAGGATGTTTGTCAGATCTTCTAGGATAATTGAATGGAAGAAGATACAGAAATGCAAAGGGTGGTAGTATTTTTTATCTTTTTTGGGTTTATTTTTTTCCCCGTTAGTAAATGGCCTTGAAAACTAACAAGAAGAGACAAATGCCAAAAAATAAACCACCTACTGCTGTGTCCTGGAGATAAACCAGAACACTGTTCCAAGCAGTAGAATGCTGCTGCCATTTCTCTTGGAAGTGAAGGGAGCATCACCCAGGACTGGGGAGAAGGCAGGAGGACAGAGAAGGAGAAACGAGCAGTTCAGATGAGCCTCAAGGCGGTGCCTGTAAGTGCAGTTGGCAAAATAACCCACGATGTCACACATTAGAAAAAGCATTGCTGCGGGACGTTAAGGCGGCTTCAGAGACACTTACGACATTCAGCGGGTTACAATAGTTTGTTGTGGATTATTATGACTCCTACTCCTAAGGAAAGATCTTCTGGGCATGAGTCATGGGGACCCTGCCCGGCTGTGTTATTCTGTCCCATGGCACCCTATTGTCTATTATATTTTCTTTCCCCCACACCAAATATGCAGACTTTCAAGTCTATGATTCCTGACACATGTAGTAAAGACTGAACCGCAGGAGCTGCAGTTTGCTCCTTGTGCTTCTCACACTATTTTCACCCAGCTTTTGCAATTTAAATTCTTTTGAGTATAATAGCAGCTTTTAAGCAAGATGCCTCTGTTTGATTTAGTATTAATTTGTGTTTACTGAATCCCTGCCCCATCGCTCATAAAAGTAACATCAGGCTCAGAAAGATCTAACCTTTCATGTGGGTAATAGTGAGGTTACAATATTCAGTTTCTCCCTCTTTCTGAGACTATTGGCTAACAAAATATAATCTTGGGGCAAGAAGCACAGAGAGTGCCTGGGGTCTTTGGCATAGCAGCTTAATCAAGTCCTGCAGGAGCAGCGCCAGTGGCTGCTGCCCTGTCCTGCTCCGTCCCCATGCTGTTGCCAACATCCCTCTGAGGTCCAAAACAGCTGATTCAGCACCTATATCTTTGCTGCTCCCCCCTTGTGCCTCAGCTGGAGCTGACTCGGGCAGATATTTTCTGTTGCTGACACCATTAGAGCAGCAGTAACCTCTGGCAGGCAGGTGGGAGACAGCTCCATCTTCAACTGCTGTTGCTGTTTGCTTCACTGCCCATGAGCCAAAGCCCTGAGGAGCTGAAGCTCCATTTGCAGCCAGAGCAAGCTGTGGAGAGTCAGCAGTTCACCTTTCTCGTATTCTTTGGGGATAAAACAATGAAAGCAACAACAGATTTAGTATAGCAATGTGTTAAGGGAGATGGATTTTGGAAATCACATACCAAATAACTCACTAGCCAGTACCAGGAACCCTTGATGGCGTCTTTGATCATCACAGTCAGCCGAGTTAAAGTTCCTTAATGGCTGCTTCCCAGCACTGTATTCTTCACATTTTCATGCACTTCACCCACTGAGAGGATGTTATCCTGCCACCTTCACACTGCTGGGTATAGGATGCTCCCAGGTGGCAGAGGAATGCTGTATCTCATTCCTGCCCTCTGTTACAGTGACACATATAACTAAACCGTTGATGAAGTGTATTCTTCCTGCAGGCTACCGGGTCTGTGAAAGATCAAAGTAAAAGTACGTTTTCATAACACCAGGTGCTTAAGGAAAGTAATAAATAACAGCAATGCTGTGCTGTGTATAGACTCTACCCAGGGACAAAGCATTCCACAAATGGAGGTAAAAATTTTTTTCATATTTCATACAAAGGGGAACTCACAACCCAGACAACAGGTAATATTTTTCCTTCTATGTGCTCAATGTATTGGAGCAAAAGCTATTTTAATAGTATTACAACTGGAACAACTCGGCACCACGCACCCCTGTGTACAGCTCTGAAGCTGTTTGCTGCTGCAGGCAATGACTGCTCTGAGCAGAATTCCTGCGCTTAGGACTACTACTGGAGGCAGATCAATGTTCTTGTATACTGGTACAACCAAGTCCTAGTAAAATTGCCAGCTGAGTAAGGCATCCAGCCCTTGTAAGCCGTTGCATAGGTGGAAATGCTGGGACTCTGCAGCCTGAATAGGACCAGGCTTTGTGAGCCGTGGCTTGGGGCAGCGCACTGCTTTTGCCTTCCCACTTTACACTGGCCTAAGTGTGTGCTTGTGAAGCAAGGTGATGGGGAGCAAAAGCCCCCAAAGATGTGTGTGCAGCCTCCAGAGCTCGAGCAGGTTGGCTCAGGGTGTGCTCAAAGGCCACCACATGCAGGGTGACCTGGTGACCCAGTGACCAGTGCAGGAAGCTGGAAGCTGTGGGAGAAACTGGAGGGGACAACTTTGTTCTTTGTTTGAAACAGTGTTTTTCTCACTCCGATTAAACTGCACTGCAGCTCATTAACCATTCAGGTGTTGTCCACATCTTTAGAGAAGGAAACGGGAGATGACAGACTATTTAACAAGTTCATTTTGAGCACAAAATGTGTTTAAGGCAGGAAGAAATAATACTTCATGCAAAACTTGGGTCGGTGTAATTGCAGGTCTGACTGCTTCAAAGATGGAAAGCCTTTTTCTTAATTCAAGGCAAATGTAGCAGAAATAACATTTAGAAAAGAGGCACAGGTTGGTACACACCAGGGAGTGCAATTTCAATATCCTGAGTACAAGACTTTTTAAGTCTTTGTCTGACCCCACATTAACACACTTGGTTACATTTCATCTGCCACAGTCATCTTTGTCAGTTTCTTTCCCTGCCTGTAATTTGTTTGCCCATGTTTGCTCATGTTGGCCTTTAGGACTGATGCTCTTGACCTAGCTTGTGCCTTCTTGGAGGCCCAGCACTGATCCTGTGAATGCTGCAGGATGAGCTCAACTTAATCCTTCATGAGCAAAACCACTCATGGTTCCTTCAGAGTATGCCAATCTGGGCACATCTTTAGCACCAGAAAGACATACCCTGTGGTCCAGCCTCTAGACACTTGCCCTTATAAGCATGCAAGGAGACCAGGAGTTCATTAATCAAGAAGGAAGCAGGTGATGGCCAACAAGCTCTGAAGTTCAGGGCAGATCTACACCCGATGCTCTAGCCATGCCTTGCTGTGGGGTCAGAGAGCTCCCAGGTCTGGGATCTATCCTGGTCACATCCCAGACCTGCTCTAGGGTAAAGCATCATTGTGGACCAGCCCCAGACTAGGCAAGTTTCTGCAGGACCCAGAAGCCCCCTGTGAGCTGCTCTTACCACCTCTGGCTCTTAGACCTGGCCTTCCATTTGAATACGGATGCTGGCACCCTTGTGAGTCCCAAGCACTTTCCTCCATGCTGTTCAGGCTGGGTGGCAGGCATCATCATTCTAACACAGAAATCTTTGCTCAAAAAGCAATGTATCCAAAAGGTCATATGAGGGGGTAATAACTGGAAGGGATGTGGGTTGATGCTGCCAGGCATGCTGTGCTTAAACCCTTCAGCTTGTGCTTTTCCCACCAAGGCTTTCAGGCCTGGGACTCCATGGTACTTGGGTACCCATGAGCAGGTTGAGAACTCTGGCTCTGCAGATCTTTTCTGAATCTTGCACTACATCCATGTGGCACAACCATCAGGAGGGGTGGGCTTTGGGAAGGGAGCAGGGGGAAAGGCACAGCTCAGCAGGAGTTCAGAAAACTTCAACCACCTGTTACCCTCCCATCTTTGCTTGGCAGCCTTAAAACACTATCATTAAGTGTGGTCAAACCAAGAGCTGCTGCTCGGGCTGGATTTCGGCAGCCGGCTGGGCTCCTCCATCCTCTACACCCATCCATCTCCTCGGGCTGTGCTCACTCTTCTGCTGTGCTCCACAGAGGGACCCTGAGCACCCCATAAACTCTAGCAGAAACTTCTTGAAGTTCAAAAGCTGCTGATTATCTGTAATATTCCTTTTTGGAGGCACTGGAATTTGTGCTGTTTACTAAGTCTCACATACCTCCTGATTCAATGTTTTGTAAATTTAGCTCTCTCCAGCTTCAGCTGATGTGTGGATGCAGACTCTCTCAGATGCTATTTATTCCACAAGTGAGAAATGACTTGATAATTTATGGATTGTAAACCCAAAGTTGTACAGGTTTTTACCTCAGGGAGAGAATAAATACATGTCTCATTTCAACACATTTTAGACAATGTGCTTCTTTTTAATGGCTTCCTTTGGTTTTACTCTGAAATATGTAGACACTTCCTTCTAGGATTCTCATATGGAAGCTTCATGCTGTTCTGTCAGGTTGCATAGTTTCCCCCTGAATTGAAAAGATCTGGCTTATCTGAATTACAAAGATGTTAATGTTGTGTTGTCACTGTGAACAAGGAGTTTAGGCAAAGATTTCATTTTGATTAAGAAATGGAAGAGTTGGAGAATAATTACTGCATTGCCAGTGTGGAACTTATGGATGTTTAAAATGAGCCAGAATTTATTTACTTATTTATAGCAGTTGAAACTAGAGTATGCTTTTATCTTCAAGTAAGAGAACTTGCACATACAGCTGTGAAGTGTAGTGGAGGCTATGTGCATGGTATTCCTAACCTGAGAGTAGAATATAACTATAATGGATATACATTGGTGTATTAGGTGAGGGTTTTTTAGCCAGTGGCATTTGACATTACAGTTCAAGGATGAAAAAGATTTATTGATCCATGAGTTAAATAGTGACCCTGGTTTCACCTCTTGTTAGTGCTCTGTAGGTTGCATTTAAACAATGTACTGTGACGAATCCTTAGGCTCACATAAACGTAAATCCTTCTCTTGATAGATCAGAGAGGAGCAAAAGCCTGAAGGAGATGCTCAGCTCCACCACCTGTTTAATTTAGAGGCTATTTTCATTAGGTTGGGGTCAGTTTTGTGGGATTCCTCTGTCTTCACTTTCCTGATAATCTCATTTGTTTGGATCTATAACCACCTCCCAGGCCAATATTTGTAAACAGTGACTGAAGTCGTGAGTCAACATCATCTCAACATAAAGGATGTCAAACTGGACAGGAAGGTTTATTGTGTCACTGGGCCTATCTTTGCATCACCATGGTAATTATTAAACCTGAGGTAAACAGAACTTTGATCCCATGTGTATTTTTGAATGATTGGCAATGACTGATTTTACAAAAATATCATTTATAAAGCCATTCTCCATAGGAAATCATTGTGTCAACATGTAAGGTGTCCAGTGCAAGGTTTAGCAAAGTAAACATAGAAAAGGTGCTTGTGTGGGGCACTGTGCGAGGAGCTGTAGGGCCTCCCCTGATTCCCAGCCAAGAGAGTGAAACATTCATCTCCCAGAAAAGAAATTCACTCACATCAGTGCAATGACCAGTGAGAAGAGTTGACCATGGCCAGGGAAAAGTGAATGTGTAAAAGGATAAAATGTGCATTGTAAGAATGCAGCAGGAACTCGCTGTCTTTAAAAATACTGTTTCCATCTCTCCCTTAGGTCATGTGAAGACTGTGTGGGCATCTTCCCTTTGTGAGCTTCTCCATGGTCAGCTCCATATTGGCCAGGCACTGTCCTTTGCCACATCTCTTCCTGCATGAGGAAGGTGCTGAAGTGCACAGTGAAAGAGGTGGGCACCTATGGGATGTGCACTAGCACCTAGGCACTGATCCCCAAATCATCCATGTCCAGAATTAGGTGCTGGAGGTCTGTGTTTATACATGTGTGAGGGCAGAGAAATTTGGGGAAAATAAGCAAAGTTAGGGAAGAGAGGAAATACAGGAGAAGCAAATCTGGGTGAATCTGAGTGAACCTCTGACTGCAGATAGGGGTCAATAGCACCCAGCATCAGAGGTGTGGATAGGCTGATGGGAAGCGCAGAGGTGCACCAGCCCATCTGTCATTGTGGAAAGCTCATGCTTGCAGTGTAATAGTTCATCACCAAGGAAACAATAGATGGACACTTTGGTAACCATCTTATTTACCAGGACAGGGCTGTGCTTATGAAGTACTTTTACCTGTTCCTTGGACTACCGCCAGTTAAGAACCCTACAGCTGGTCAGGAGATGCTGTAAGGGTGATGTACAGCTGTATATCAACAGTGTCAGCAGTTCCTTTAGGTTGCTAATAAAGGACAAAAGCGAGTGGGTGTGCATAAATCTAAGCTATGGATGGGCAGGGCAGTCAGCAGCAGCAGTCACATTTCTCAGTCTGCTTGGCTGTAAAATGCTTGGAGTCCAGGAAGGCAAATGGCCAGTATGAGGACAGCTGCAATCCCAGCACATGAAGCCTAAAGAGGGATAAACCAATTCATCTTTTACAGTTCTAGTTAATTAAAAAAAATTCTTCCTATGATTTCTTTATGGAAATAATTTCCAACGATGTGCTGGAATGAAATTATGTTTCCCCCACTAATAATATTTTGTGGAAGTATGTAATTATGCAGCTCCTCTATTTGATTTGTAAGAGGTACTGCACAGTGGCGTGTCTTATGACTATGTAAATTTAAAGTCCTAAATATTTCATACTAGCTGTAAAATAACATAGTGTAATCAAAAAGCCTGCCATAGCTGGAAAGGATGGGCTAGGTGTGAAGATGATGAAAACTCATCTGTTTGCTTGGCACTGTCAGTCGGGTGTTACTTCTCTACCTTTCTTGAGATCTCGCAAGTGATTTATGGCAGTTTTTGCTGCTATTCTCTGCTACCCATCCCCATAGGTGCAGTCATTAACGTATCCAGAAACCACCCTCTTCTGTGCCCACAGGGTCTCTCAGAGGAGAGTGCCATGGCACAGGACCCCACGGGAGACAGCCCCATGATCTGGAAGGGGATCGCCCAAATCAATGCTGAAATACAATTGGTGGCTTGAAATAATAACCCAGTCACTGTGAGGTAAATGTCCTCCTACTTTCAGTGATAAAAGAAGTCTGCAGATGGGCAGATATCTGCAGAGAAAATCTACAAAGCAATAGCAGGTGAAACCTCAGCATGCCAGCTAGGCTGCTTCCTAATAGCTTCTCTGTATCACCTCTAGCAAATGGGTATCTACAATGGTGTCGTTTATTGTTGATGACTGATAATAGGATTACTGCTCCCACATCTGAGAAGCGCAGCATCCCAAATAGCATCGTTTCATGCTGAAGGGAAGATGTTATTATCACGTCCTGACTTTGCATACTGCTCAACCAGTTATCTGTGCAGGACTCAGTGTAGAGCTCTGAGACATTATAGGGTATTATCATGCTATATGAAATACAGGCTGCTGCAGTTATAAATCAAGAGGACACCTCGTATGGTGACTGGTTCTCCTTGGAAAAGCACCTCTAATCAGAGGCTCTGTTCTCTGAAAGATTAGAGTGTGATTTTAAAAGAATAAATGCTGCCAATGAATTTCAAGCTTATAAAAAGGGCAGGTTTAATAACTCTGATGTTTTCTGTTTAGCAATGCCATATATACAGCTACGGCATCAGCTTGACCACAAGTCCTTAAGATCCCCCACGCATGACTACAGAGTCCCTCCTTTGGAAGATTAAGAGTGTAATTGATTTTATATAGTATTTCCTGAACAGCATTTCCATCTATAGACACTGTCTAGAAGAGCACAAGCTGCACTGCTGGCCAAATGCAAGGAACATCTCTCTACATGCAGAGACTGCATATATTCATGATGTGGGCTGGGGGGCAGCTGAGCTGATCCTAATGGCCTGTGGCTACTAAAGCACCCCCTTCCCTGTCCCTACCTGCCCACCACAGGGGCAAAAAGCTCTCCAGTTTTTCAGCTGAGTTAGTTTTTGGTTCACACAGGATGAGACCAGCTCCAGAACCGGCACAGAGCAAATGGTGGAAGTACACAGCACAGGGAAGAGAGGATCAGGCACAATGGCAAGGGGAGGTAACTCACAGAGCCTTGTGGGACTAACTCCTTCTGTGGTGGGGAATGGTGGAGGCTTGGAGATGCTCAGCTGGACTTTGCTCTCCAGCCTTGCACATCCTGTGAGGATCAGGAGTGCTGAGTCTGTGGGTGCCCCAAAGAGCTGGTATTGCTGTGGGCACTGCATATTTGTCAGCACACCATTCACCTGGGCCCTTCTCTTGTGCTCCTTCACCAGAAGGAGTGAAAACTGTGTTTGTTGGGCATAAGAGGTTGGCATACTCTTGATGGAGAAACTATAGCTGGAAGAGAAACAGCGTCTTCAAAAACCATAGAACTGGAAAAGCTGGAGTAACTGCAGCTGAGAACTAAAGGTGAAAAGCAGACAGCTTGGCTCAGCTCTGCCACAGCCAGTCCAAGCTTTCCAGTTTGCCCCAGTTAGAGCCTTCAGCTGGAGCCACCTCTGCTGAGCTGCTGACTATGAACATTTGAGCCAATACCTTGTCTCCTATTGCTGACAGG
Organism: Agapornis roseicollis; assembly: GCA_002631895.1. Classification (NCBI taxonomy): domain Eukaryota; kingdom Metazoa; phylum Chordata; class Aves; order Psittaciformes; family Psittacidae; genus Agapornis; species Agapornis roseicollis. Next base: position 118,823 of record NDXB01017960.1, read on the forward strand.
CTGTAATATTCACAGGCCAACTGAATCAGGGCATGCAAAGGAGATTGGGGTCAAACATTAAGACATATCTATATAAACTAATCCTTCATTGAGCTAGGAGGTCAATTCCATTTCCAGGGATCAAGATACAGAGGTGGGCTCTTCCATCATTAGCCTCAGATATATCTAGAGCCCCAAACTCGCCCGTGTCAGGCAAAGTCTTTAGATCTGCACCTCAAACACTGTTAATCCTCAGAATTTTAAACACTTGTAATGAGAAATCAAAGTTAAAATTCCAGGAATGATAAGCTAATTCTCCTGGTGGCCAAATATGCTTAGTATTAGGCTGAAGCAGCAGATTTTCCTACAGACTTTTCACCTGTGCTGTTCCTTCACTTCTTCACAGAAATGTGTTAAATCAATTGAAGATACCGACTTCTGCACATCCACAGGTTTTCTACTTCACCTGTGTGTTTAAAAATAGACATGAGAGGAAAAACAGCAGGTTATAAGTTTGCAGCAGACCTAAAAACTCATGTCTGCCTCTCCTTGTGTCTCCCAGCAAGAAAAGGGACAGGGAATTACTGGATGTGCCAAGGAAGATTTTGTTAAGGGCCCTGTACGCTAAAACCCAAGCAGTTTGTGAGAAAAAGCAATCCTTAGACTGACGCAGTGTATCATTTAGGATTCACTTCATACACACAGGGGGAAGGAAAAAGTTCTGCAGCATCTGAAACATAAGGATGGCACTTCATCATCCTTTGGAAAAGTACAGAGAGCTCCGAGTGTGTACATGAAAGTAATCATTTAATAACAGAAGTTCTGTTAGTCACAAGTTCAGGCTCTAAAATGCCCACTGACTATAAAGCCTTGTAATATTTCAGTAGGTTATTGCCTCTGAGAGGTGTTGCCACTTCATTGTACATTTCCTGATTGTTCAAAAGACAGTGATGCTAAAGATGTGCTTTCTTCTGCCTGAAATAATGCCTGAGACTCGAGTGAGGGAGTGAATGTATGGTGTATGCTGCTCATGAATAAAAGATGTTTGCAGCTAAGCAATCTAGAGTGTTCCTCTCTTAGGGGATTAATGCTATTCATCAGAAAAAAAAAATTAAAGTATCATTTTTACAGTTTCTTTTCCTTTAATAAGCGCAGGAATCCAATTGTTTGAGTAATGGTGAGGATGCTTTGGTGGAGGGAATGTAGAGAGGGAAGTAGGGGGAACACCGAGCCTCACCATGGTCATGGAAGATATCTCAGTGCTGTCCTTTGCCCCAGGCAGAGGCGAGCTCCCATGGCAGAACACCACCAGGCCCTCTGAATCTTGCTGATGGACACAGGTTGTGCACAGGCACCAGGAAGCATACTGTGGCAGAAGCTGTGCTGAAAATGTGACCTAAAGGAAGATGCATATGGTGCTGCTCTGACACTGCAGAGGAAGTGTGAGCATGGCCAAACACAGCAGCACTTCAGCATTCCTACTCTCACCTGGGGTGCACAGCAGTCTCTTGAGCTCTTGACTTTCCAAAGGGTAACCCTTTGAACTAAAGAAGCAGACCTTTCACCCACACCACCAGGGATGGCCCCAAGCCCTGGGAACACAAGCCAGTCACCTCTGGGCTGCCAGGTATGGCACTGGGCACTGACTCCCCAGCAAACAGCCCACTGATGCCATGAGAACCATCTTATAGGACTTAGCAGGGAAGGTTTTGTGCAGATCAGAAGTAGCACAAGTGTGAAACTGCTCTGCTGAAGTGTAACTCCAAGACTGGCACCCATGCCGTGCTTCTGCACATGCAACTGAGATACCGGTGACAGTCAGTCAAGGCACCGAGAGAAGGGGAACGTGCTGCATATGCTGACACAGGCAGCTCCTGGCAGCACAGCCACTGCATCTGCCTGTCTGCAGCTAGGTTCACACTGGGGACTCAAGTCCACACAAGTCCAGGGAAGGGCCACGAGGATGATCAGGGGACTGGAGCATCTCCCATATGAAGACAGGCTGAGAAAGTTGGGGCTGTTCATCCTGAAGAAGAGAAGGCTGCGTGGAGACCTCATAGCAGCCTTTCAGTGTCTGAAGGGGGCCTATAGGGATGCTGGGGAGGGGCTCTTTATTAGGGACTGTAGCAACAGGACAAGGGGTAACGGGTTCAAACTTAAACAGGGAAGTTTAGATTGGATATAAGGAAGAAATTATTTCCTGTGAGGGTGGTGAGGCACTGGAATGAGTTGCCCAAGGACCTTGTGAATGCTCCATCCCTGGCAGTATTCAAGGCTGGGTTGGACAGAGCCTTGGGTGACATGGTTTAGTGTGAGGTGTTCCTGCCCATGGCACTAGATGGAACTAGACAATTTTAAGATCCTTTCCAACCCAAACCATTCTGTGATTCTATGGAGATGCTGAAGCCTCTGGCCATGTCACCCATCTTGGTCACAGAGCTCCTAGAGGAAGACTGGAGGCTGAGATGCTTGAAATGCTGCTGGTACTCCTATGTTCAGCTGAGGGGGAAGATACAACCACTGCTCTCCAGGTCATTTTTCTTTTGGCAGCACAGAAGCTCACATTCATGTGCTCTGGCCAGGGTCATGACCAAACCCATAAACAATGGACGTCCCTCTGCGCATCCTAAACCTCAGTGACACATCCAAGTACAACCACTTGAAGTGTTTATCCTTTTGTATGTATGTATGTATGTACCCCATCAGGAACTGCTCTGTAGATGGCAAGAAGAAAGGGAAGACAGCTCTGTGTCCGTGACCATTTTACCCTCTGGATATCACTTTGTCATCTTACAGTCCCTATAACACAATTGTTTCTTTTTAGCTCTTGAAAGTATTTCTTGTTTTTCTTTTAACCTGGAAGTAAATGATCAAATTTGTGCTGTGAAGAGACACAAAGAACCACAGCCCCCAAAATGTGAGAAAGAATGAAAAATACTCCTGGTTCTCTAATGCTGTGGTTCTGTCTGCAGCCTTAGCAAGTGACAGATCGCAATCATGGTTAAGCATCTATTTATTTTATTGCAGGAAAAGCATCAACATATGTGCTGTGTTTTCTGGCTTCTAAACAGCAGAGTAAATGTACATAAACTTGAGAGGTGATGCATAATATATGAAAAAAAGACATTTTGATCCATGCAGTGAAATGAAACGTATGCAAATCATTAGCCATTTATACAGAATAAAGTTTTACTATACACAATTTTATGTGCTCACATGGAGAATCTGTAATCCCACTAAGGAACATTCAGTCTACCTATAATGAATGAGGGTTTTTAGAATGAGAAACCTTTTAAGGTTTGAGCCAATAAACATCTAAAATATGGAGATTAAAAATAACATTGGAATACACATAGCCAAATGAAATCATCACATTTGTGCTTAAGGAATAAAGCATTCCGCAAACTCTTAATTTTCCCCAGAAATACTTTGCTTTAAATTCCATATTTTCTTTTGCTACATTTTTCACTTAAAAGCCTGCATGAGCTTTTGTGCTGTTGCCAGGCTTATTTTTTGTTTATATACAGGTTCTTGCCATGGAGATATGTTCCTGACATGAAGGCATCCAGTATAGGAAATGACAGGCAATGCCTTATTCTTCTAGTTTAATTAATGCTCTGACAACTTGGCAATAAGGCTACAGCGAAGAAAAGGTCTCTGCAGGGAACCGCAGGATTTGAGCCATAAGAAAGCTGTCAAAATCTTACTATATATCTATAGTAACATATCGAACATCCAAAGATTTCTGGAAGGCATCTGTGGAAAAGAATTCAAAAGGAAAAAGGTTAGCATAAAAATTATGTTCTTTAACCTACTAAAAATAAAAGAAAGACTTTCTCAGCCACTGGAGCTGGAACTGGGGAAGCAGCCTATGCTGGCTGACTTGTTTCATGCAAAAAGGAATTCCAGTTTTTAATGAGAGAGGCTTGTTTGACACAAACAGCAAAAAGGATTAGCAAAAAGGATTAGACTGTTCTCTTCTGTGGTTTAAACAGTGGTATGAAGAATAGATCCATTCCACACAGTGATCAATGTAATCATTCTGGATCACTGTGACCAAACCTGTAAGCTCAGGTCTTCTGCTCCGCAGACTTCTCATCCTTAGCTGAAAGCACTACAGCAGCATCTTGGCTGAAATGCAGAAAAAGCTGTCTTCTCTTTCTCCTCTGACTGGTTCACTATTTTGGGAAGCATCAAAGATGGCATCCCCAAAGGAGACTGCAACAGCTCTAAAGGCATCCTACACTCACAGACCTTGGATCACCAGAAACCCATGGTGATCCATCCATGTCTTACTGAGAGTATCATTTGATATTCATGATCTGACTGTGCTCTATTGCCATCCTCACTTTTCCAGGAAAGGAAATTGAGAAGGAAACAGCAGATCAAACTCAGTACCACCTGACTTCCTCCAGTATCTCCGCATCTTTTCAGCTGTGAACATGCAGAGATAGCACTGTCTTCTCTGATGGATGAGCTATTCTTCAGTTACTGATGGAAAACAGCTGCCCATACTCACACACTTAATTGCCTTCTGCACCAAAAATTCATGAAGTTGAGCCATCCTAGGCAAATATAAATCAGACACATCTTTATGTATCTTTCTGTAATCAGGACTTTTGCCATATATTGTGAAGGCTTCCAAGTCATGGGAAACCTGATAGCTGTCACAAGCCATTCACTACAGAGAAGTTTGAATTTCCAGTCTAATCTGCTGCTTCCCTGCTTTTTATTTTAATGAAGAGATTAATTTGTGTCTGCAAATACATCCCAAATGAATCAGAGGAAGCAGCTTCAGTCTCTTCAGGGGTCTGATTTTCAAAGTAGAAGGTGCACAGGAGAAAGTAAAAGGCTATCACCAAAAGTATTTATAGCAGTATTTTATATATAGCACAGCACAGATACACAGGTAACAGTTAGTTTAGAATACTTGCTATTCAGAGTTACTGCTGACATGAGTGCCAGTGACTATAATAAAGATTATTTGGGTTTTTTTTAATGACAATAACTCTAGATACCCAGCATTTTCTCAAAGATTAACAGTTTCTCCTTGATATTTCTACACTGGATATGTCTGCAATACTAGATTCCATTTTGAGGGTAAAGGAATTTTAGCAAAATCTGATAAATTGTATCATGGAAAACTAAACCAAGTGTTTTCTCTTGTGATGTTGACATAAAAAATGCAATCATGTCAATGAAAAGTTCTGTCACTTCTGTGTTTTGCAGGAAATATTTAAGATTAGATCAGGAGGAGCAAAAGGAGAAATGGAACCAAGTTTAGGGCTGGATTAAGTACACAATCAGTCTAATTAAAACCAGAACCTCAAACCAGTCTGCTTTCATTTTAAATGTAGATGGTGATTTACAGAGGTATTGGTGAGGAGAAAGCTTTGCAGTCAGTAACAGTGACTATTCACACAGGCATCATATATACTTTTTCTATAATCAACTAAAAAAAAAAAAACCCACTCTTGAAATCAATGAGATTTTATTTAAAGGCTTCTAAGCCATTAGAAAAAAACATGCTAAGGATACATACACGTCTCTTTCANGTGACTATTCACACAGGCATCATATATACTTTTTCTATAATCAACTAAAAAAAAAAAACCCACTCTTGAAATCAATGAGATTTTGTTTAAAGGCTTCTAAGCCATTAGAAAACAACATGCTAAGGATACATACACGTCTCTTTCATGATAGCTACAGATATGTTCCATCTTGCTTGAAGAGCTGCACTGAAGAAGCCATTGAAGGTTCCTGCACATGCCCCAACCCCAGGCTGTCAAGTGGAAGAGCCCATGCTGACAGGAGAGGAAGCTCCTCTCCCCAGCAGCCCAGAGCCACAGGTTTGTTTACATTGGCAGAGAAGCCGTGTACTTGTCTTTGGCTGTTCTTCTCATTTTTGCTGAAATTCCCCAATCTCAACACAATGCTGCACTCAGAAGTTTGAGCAGGACTCCCAGCTATTTGTTGTTTCTAATGATTTGCATCCTTAAGGAATAATCAAAACTGACATAGAAAATACAACTGTGAGAAAATGGATGGGTACTCAGCCATGCAGCTGGAATTCAGGAACTGCTGTAATTGCATGTGAGTAGCATCATTTACCCCCCTTGTAGATATTTCACTTATTCACATCACGTCTTTCTTGTTCAGGGTTGTTGCTGAAGATCCTGCAGCCTGTGAGATGAAACAACCATCGTCTGCTGTTGAAGTGACCCAACAGAGTTGGTTGTCCAGGGCAGTGTCATGGACAGCACATGGCACTTGCTTCCCTGCATTAACTACTGGCACGGCTGGGAACTTTCACTGCACTGGGTGCGATGGGGTAGGACGAAAGAAAGGAGCTGGGATTGTAGTGATGGAAATGAGGGGGGAGAGGGAGAAACAGCAACATAGAAAATACTGTAAAAACTGTTTAACAACAGAGAAGCAATGAAAGCAGTGAGAATTATAATCAAGACTTTTGCCACCAGAGTGGTAAAAACTTTCCATCACTTGGGTACTTTCTTCTGTACAAAATCCTTTGCTGAATTTTGTAGAAACATGCTGCCTCATCTGGCAAGGTTATCTTAATGAGAGGTTATGAACCTTACTCTTCATTATTCTCTCCAGCTATTCTCTGACTCCCAGGATTTAGGAGGTACCTGTGTGAAAGTCCTCATTACCTATGTGAAGACAGAAGTGCTCAGCTGCTGAACTACCAATCCACAGGCTTCAGAAAAGCCTGCTAGTGAAGATCCATTTCCCAGCCCTACCAGTCCTATTTTATTCCTCTGAACTCAAATATCTGAACAAAGTACATGAAATAACAAGCAGCACATATTTCCCTGAGCAAGAATTGAATGCAGAAAGGGAAGTATTTGCATATTAGAAATCCTCTTCTGTAGAAAATCTGTATGTGCCAAGAAAACAGAACATATGTGCTGAATGAATTTAGGCAGAACTGCACCTCTGCTGTGCTGCTTATGAAAGATCACATCCATTACACTGAGTCTGTCATTGATACTGGCTTTTCATCAGCATTTCATCCAAATGAAACAAATATGAAAAACAAACACCAAGAACAACTGGCTATACAGCATTTGTGGTGCAACATATTTAACCAGGATCTGGGAAAGAACCTTGATGAGGCTGAACAAGTACCCAACAGACCCCTCTGTGAATACCCAAACAAGTGCTGCCAGGACAGAAGACAGTGTGTGGCAACAGGTTATTTGAACCTACACCTGTGCCAAGGAGGGGACAAGCAGCCCAAGCAGCCTTCCTGCTCTGCTAGCTCGTGGAAGATCCCTTCTGAGACATAACTCGCAGGAGATGGCTGTGCTTGTATAGCAGCTCTCTGCAAAACACATAAAACAATACATAGAGTTGTAGTGGGAGCAGGGGTACAAGAAGAAGGGATACAGAAGTCTGGATACTTCCAGACATCAAAGGCATTAAAAAAACAAGTTCATCCCTATTTCATCTCAAAGGAAAATCCAGCCCCTTTCTATACTGAGTTACACAGTTGGACCCAAACGATAGGCAGTGAATGTGTTTTGGCTGTTTGGTGGTGCTAACTCCCTTGGAAGAGCTGTATGACAAATCCTTTCTGGCAGCTGCAACACCAGGGGAAATGATTTGTAACCAAATGAAGTACCTGTCTGTCCAAATCCAGTGCTTGAACCTAATGAAAGGAAGAGTTAAGAGATGTTCTCACTCAAAGGTCACCTTGATTACAGTCATTCACTCACTCAAACAGCATGGAAACACCTCTGGTCACAGCCTGCTTTACAGTCTTGGTCTTACTTGAATACCATGCTTCATGATATGAGAAGCCTAGATACTTGGTTATTCAACTATATGGCTGATGTATTGCTAATGTCCAATAACAAGCAGTATGATGGTTTTCAACTTTCTGTTCTAGCACAGACACTGCCACTGAGCTGTTGCTTTTCAAAGACAACCCCATGTAGAGTTTTCAGGCAATCTTCATAATGAAAGGTTGTATTTCTGCACTTTCAGCTCTTCTGGCACACACAATTTCTGTATTGGTTTTTAATGATTTTAATAAACACACACAAAAATAAACAATGAAGAAGTAAAACTGAACTCACTCCATGTTTATCTGAGTGCTGTACAGTTTATAGGAATCTGCCTGTTCAGATTAGAAGACATGGCACATGGAAGCTGAGATAAAACCCCACAGTTTTGGCTATTAATCTCCCATTCAATACTCTATTGGAGCCATTCCAGTACCTACAAACACATAAAAACTTGGCACTGTGTATGATTAGACTTGCTAATCAAGTTGTATCTTTATCCCAATGCATAATTTACTAGCAAAGATAAGGCTCTTTTGTAAGTTATGTGGTTCTATCACAGAAAATTGGAGAAGTTACTGTCACCTTAGGCAGGATTTACTCCTGGATGGAGTAAATCTTCTGTTTCAAAACACACAGCATGCTGACCTCCAGGCAACCCTCAAGAACCTGCTGTTTCTCACACTTCCCTGCCACTTCAACCAACACAAGTACAGAGGGAATATCTAATCCTGGGATACTCAACTATGTACGTTCTGCTCACAGGTCACGGACATGTAGTATCTCCTGCATTCCTGTTGGGAATCCTGGCCTTCACACTATTTCGGTGTGGCTGGCTGTTCCAGTTACAAGGGGAGTAGGTAACACCTGAATAGTCTTGAAAAAGCTACTTGGTGGATACTGGGAAAATTTAACCAACGTTAAAGATGGATGTATTCTCACATATGTAAATCATGGTGTACTGATGCACAAGAACTTATAAAGTGCTCACATAACCAGTATACTTCTTTAACTCACACAAAACCAAACACAATAGCTAGGGGAGCTGTTATGGCAGAAGCAGAAGGTCCTAGAAGAACCAAATTAGGATACACCACTGTCAAAAAAGAACAAATCTCCTCCAGCATTACACGTTGGTGCACTCTTGCAAGACCTGTTAAAAGAGAAAATCGCCATATTGTATGTATAAAGATGCAGCTGTCGATGAAGTCAGAGCTATTCAAGGACACTGATTTCTTTGCAACTGATGATAGCTGCATTTCTTTTCCAGTTACTTCCTTCTGTAGGAACTAGCCCCAGCTTCTGTTGATGTTCTGGAGACAGGCATCAGAAGTTTGTGATTTGTACAGTATTATAATGCTTTGTGACTTACAAATTATGAAGTTCTTTTGTATTTTTAAAATGTATACTGCTGCACTGAAGCACTGAGGGATTTCTGATGGGGCCAGTCTTGCTGTGCATCATTCACAGAGTTCTTAAAACCACCTGTAGCCTGAGAAGGCTAAAGGAGGCCACATGCTATCCATGAAAATGGGGTCTCAGAACAGAGAACTGCTCAGCTGCCTCATAAGAAGCTCAGCAGTAATTTATAAATTCATTGACATGGATATATAGAAATATTTCTAGCTTGTCAGAATAAATCCTGCTATTCATCATCAGCATAGTTATAGCCCACATCAATCATCTGCACTTTTGGTCCCCTTGTTCATTCTCATACTCTGCTGATTCAGCTTTAAATTTTATATCACTGATAGGAGTCTTTCAGAAAGGTCACAAAAGTGCATTCAATGTAAGGCCAGTGGTTCTGTCTAATGGATCCTCAGCTACTACTCCTTCTTCAGTTAACCTTATTCAGTCAAATTTACTACATTCCACAAAAATTTGTATCCTCATCCTTTAGATTTACACTGAAAGTGGTAATTAGAATAAAAGAAATTACAGTGAAAACCGTATCAGCACCATCAAGTTTTCTCAGTGCTTATTTTCTGTGTCTTTGTGCTCCAAATTTGAGGTTGGGCAGTTTTGAGGGTCTAGTCCGCCATGTAGGAATGATGGGGTTACTGGAAAGGTGAGACAACCAAGGGAACACATCTCACACAATGCAAAAAGGATGTTTTTCCAGCTGCAGCCTAAACCAGAACTTGCATCACTGATTTTGTTCCTTATTCAAACACTGCCAAACATATACTAAACATCATTTCTGAAATACGGCATATTTAGTCCATCCCATCTATACTGCCTGTTTAGCAGCTATCGGCAATTAAGTCTTGAATTAGTTCTAGTTTTGATCTCTTCTTAGAAAAGATATGGCAACAGTGAAAGTAAAATCCATTTATCCACATTTATGAGCTCATTCCTAAAAAACAACTGAATTTTGCAATAAAACAAGGAATAAACTGTATTTCATTAAGTAATGTTACAATTAACTATGTGTGTTTATGGATATATACTGCTAAAAAACTAAGATTCTGGAATTAATTTAACCCTACGATATGGAGCTTGGGACAATTTGCTATTATACTAGAGCAAAAGACCATTATGCCTGGTTCTTAATTTTCTGTTTGAAACCTTTGAATTTGCATCTCACCTCTTCTCAACCCCCATTATCAGTAGCATCACAAATATTCCTGAAATGGCCATATACTAAGCCAACTGGTAAAAATTTTTCTAATTTTTCTCCCATAGGAAATTACACATAAACATTGCCTGAAAATGTCTCTAACATGACCAAAATTATTGTGTATTGGCAGCAGGGGAACTATAGGCAGTGGCTTCTGTGAGAAGCTGCTAGAAGTTCCCCCTCTGACAGAGCCAGTGCCAGCCGGTTCCAAGATGTACCCACCACTGGCCAAAGCTGAGACCATCAGTGACACTGGTAGTGCCCCTGGGAGATGTTTAAGAAGAGAGGAAAGCTGCTCAGCAACAGCAGCTGCAGCCAGAGAGAGGAGTGTGAATATGTGAGAGAAACAGCCCTGCAGACCCTCAGGTCAGTGCAGAAGGAGGGCAGGAGGTGCTTCAGGCACCAAAGCAGAGGTTCCCCTGCAGCCCGTGGTGCAGCCCATGGTGAGGCAGCTGTGCCCCTGCAGCCCAGGGAGGTCCATGGTGAGGCAGTTATGCCTCTGCAGCCCAGGGAGGTCCATGGTGAGGCAGCTGTGCCCCTGCAGCCCAGGGAGGAGCCCACTCTGACGCAGGGGGATGCTTGAAGGAGGCTGTGATCCTGTGGGAAGCCTGCATTGCAGCAAGCTCCTGGCACGAGCTGTGACCGCATAGAGAGAGGAACCCAGGCTGTAACAGGTTTGCTGCAGGGCTTGTGATCCCGTGGGACCCCAGGGTGGAGCAGTCTGTTCCTGAAGAACTGCACCCTGTGGAAGGGACCCACACTGGAGCAGGGGAAAAGTGTGAGGAATCCTCCCTCAGAGGAGGAAGGAGCAGCAGAGATAATGTGTGAGAACTGCCCACAGCCCCAATTTTCTGTCCCAATGCACCACTGGTGGGGAGGAGGTAGAGAATTTTAGGGCAAAGTTAAGCCTGGGAAGGAGGGGGGGGGTGGTGGGATAAGGGTGTTTGTAAAATTCAAGTTTTATTTCTCCTTATCCTACTCTAATTTGATTAGTTTTTCCCCCAAGTCACATCTGTTTTGCCCACAACAGTAACTGGTGAGTGATCTCTCTCTGCCCTTATCTCGACCCATGAGCCTTTTGTTGTGTTTTCTCTCTCCTGTTCAGCTGAGGAAGGAAGCAGCTTTGGTGAGCACCTGGCTTCATCACAGCAGCCATATATTCATGTAGAGCTACCTGTAAAGTTGCTTTCAATGCGCTCCCTGTATCCTCTTGATGTGCGTATCTGGAAATATTTTTGAGTACTTATTGTATTTTCATGTAGGTTAAATTAAATGCGGTATTTTCACACCTTGCTATTGGTAGCAAAGCCTCCCCAAGAAGAGCTTCAAGTTCTGCTTGGTAGGTGCTCTAAGGTTTTCATGCACCCTATGTGGCAGCTTCATAAGCCTGCCCTACTTTGCTGAAAGCTGTAAACAAGGTTGGCTGCAGTTGTTCCAATTCTGTGACTCAAGAGTTGTAACAATAAATCAGTATCAGTTCCCTCATGTTTTGTACATCTAATTCTAACCCTGATCAGATATTACAAAAAAACTGTGATGTATTGCTGTGGCTTTACATGGACTAGTTTATATCTGAACACAAACCTTCCTTCTCCAATGTTCAGCCCTAGGAGATTTGTAAGAGCTCAGCTCAGCTCAGCACTAAGTCCAAAAGGGGAAGAAGCTGTAAAGCTTTGCCCAAAGTTCACCTTATGTACCTTTTACTTAGTAAACCAAAACCCTGGTAGGAGTCATTCTGAAACGGGTTATGTATTTACATCCCAGCACTTAGGTAAGGGCAACAAACGTTGCCACCTCATGGACAGGTGGAGGGTTTGTTTCAGCTCAGCGGGAGGAAGGAAAACTGATCCCAGAGATGACTCACTGCTGCCCTTTCCCACTCTCCTGAGGGGGAAGCGACAGCTTGGCTAGAGAGATGCTTGTGTTGCTTATTCACCTGGAATTTGCTCATTTGGGTCTGAATCCAGAGGCCTGGCTATGCACCCACAGTTGGGGATGAGGGTGGGGGGACAACAAAAGCTACATGTATTCAGGGTACTTGACCATCTTCGATATCAGAGCAATGGGGGGAAAGAATGATTTTTTAAAGGAAAAACCATAATGGTTAACATAGAACATGGCAAGGTCTTGTATAGTCAAAGACCAGCATTCAGGAGTGAAACATCTGAGTAACAGACTGTGGGACCTGGAGTTTTCAAGAGCATGATAGAGATCTTCAAATTCAACAAGACAGTAATCCCAACATGGACATGGGAATTTTAATATCCCATAAAGGAAGGGGTAGCTGGGAATCCTCTACATGTAAACTGGAGACAAATGTAACTGTAGTCTATTCCATTGTGTATTTCCAAAGCTGAAGCTTTGTGTTATCACACTGATTATTCACTGTTCTGCCTCTTTTGGGGAACTGCTGAAGGAATAGTCAGTCACCTGTTGAACTTTCCCCTTTCTGATGGAAAGGCAGCTGTGCCATCCTCCTCTGAAGGGCAGATACTTTACAAGTCATTACACAATGTGTATTAAAGTACGTTCATCCCAAATAACATTGTTATTATCCCTTAATATTAACTGGATAAGCGTAAAAGGACTATAAACTGTTTAAACAAAAATAAAACTTTTCAAGTTTGACATCAGAACAGAATTCTAAGAATCAATGGTTTTTCTAAATAAAGCTTTGTAAAAATGGATTCACACTCAGCATTTATGACTGGTCTGAAAGAAGATATTGTGATTAATTGGGAGTTTCCAATTGTGATCTCCATATAGCAGTGTAACAGTCTGCTGACATACAACTGAAGGGAAAGAAGGATTTACACCAGCTTGATATGAAATATGTTCTTATGTTTATTATATTTTGCTACTTCACTCCCCTAAAATGGTGGCCTCACGAAAAGCTGCTTTGGCAGGCAATCGCAAAGATTCCTGTGGAGAGGAAGTGAAAAGACTGGGCATACAAACAAGGGCTGCTGCCATGTTCAAAGCACTGGGGAGAGTTCATAGAGCAAAATGCAGTCCTAAATAAATGGGTTTCAGGCAATTTCAGTGTTAAGATAACATCATTAAGAGTAGAACAGATTGTGCTCAAACCCTGCTGTTTATAATTAACACATTGCTTCCAAATACTCCAGGGTCCCTGGTAAATAGTCCTCAGCTCAGATCCACCCAGACCAATCAGAGTATTTTCATGAGGTTCCATGCTGGGCCAGCACCTGTTTGGACAAATCCAAAAGAGCCAAAATACTCTTCTTTCTGGCCAGCTAAGTGGAGAGATGAACACAGCTTGCCTTAGTCATCGTCACAGTGTCCATATGGCTGTGAAGCTTGTTTTCACAAGAAATCGTACAAGTACTTTATTATGTCGAAGTTCACGGTCCTATAAACAAAAACACAGTATATTAGAGCACTCATCCTAACAGTGCTAAGACTTTAACCTGTGTGGAGACAGCACATGCGGGACATTCTGAACAATCATGTCAAGCAATATCCCTAAAAGAAATGCAATCAAGGATGAATGAATTTTTAACTTTTAGTGGTGTTTACAGTACCTGTCTTCTGATTATTTACACTCTGTAAGATACTGAAAGTGAAATAAGGTTGCTTTCTAGTAAAAACCTGAAGATTCTTATTTCAATCATTAAGTAGTAAAAATATATCAAAGTTAATAAGATTATATTTTCATATGATAAACATGATACTCTACTTGGTGATGCAAAGCAGCAGTCTTTTGTGCTATTGAATGTTTTGTTCATCTTCCAAACCACCTGTTCTAGCATGTACTACGTATCTGCTTCATCTGTACTCATTTGCAGTCTGCGTTCTTTCAGTCTTGATACCAATTGACCCATGTTCATAGCTAAATTTGAAAAATCCAAGAATGCCACTCAATGGGATAGAAGAGTCTAATGTATACTTTAGTAGTTTAATGGCAGCCAGAATAAAACAGCAGTAGAATAAAACATGTAATTATTTTTTTGTCTCCAAACTCATTCTGCTCTACAATCTAATGCTCAGACTTTGGGCTTTACTGTTTGAATAAGTAACGCAAATTACCGCACATAATGACAAGTATAAAATTCAAAGGTTTTTTAAAAAAGTATGCAGTGATGCAAAAATAACTGCTCACAATGCAAAGTGAGCTTAACTGGTTGAATGCCTTATTTGCTAGACTACAATCATTTAATACTCTCTGTTCATACATCCTCCTGTAACCCACATTTCAAAAGTTTCTATAAAACATCACATTGGGTAAGGAAGAAGTTCAGAAATCCCTAAAGTATAACAAGAAACACTGTGTTTAAGCCTACTTTGTAATCCAGTGATGAAATTAAAGACATTAACTTCCACTGTTAGACTGACACGACATTGGGTCACTCAAGAAAAGTGCTTTCAGTTACATGGTTTTCCACAGAAGCAAAACCATACACACTAACAAATGCTGACTTATCAACTATGAAACACAGCCATCCTATCATAACAACTGGGTTCATTAGAGACTATATGAAAAGATCTATTACCTTCCACAAACATTGAGAGATCCCTACTTCAGCTACAGAAGATTTATTAACTTAGGTCTGAAATTCTTCAAACAGAAATTAAAAATTTCTCACACAGAAATGTCCAACCTTACCTTCAGCTAGTTTAACAAATGGGAAACAAGCTGGTAAAAAAGTTATGTGGCAAAAAGCATGCAAATACCTCTGTGAAAACTGAAATCTGAATATATGCAATAGAATAGAGACAGACACGAGGTTCTGTGGTACGAAAGACAGCAATTATCACACTAAAAGCCACCAGAAAGAGACAGAAGTTTTTTACTCTTTTCCCAAACCAGGTGGCTTTAAAAAAAACCCAGTAATAATGTAAATTTCACTTTTCTTTAAAAAATACAAAAAATAAGATGGCAATGTGAACCGCTTGAATGGGGATGGGGAGGGGAGGGAGACAGCATCATTTTCTGTCCTGCTCTTTCCACTCTTCAGCCTTCCATTAGGAAATAATGCTACAGTAGCAAGGCTGAGGTATTTGAAGATTTCAGTGAATCTTAAGATTTGCAAGGCTTAAACCACAACACTAACAAACTTATTTTAGTATTATTACAGCAACAGAGAGAAAAAGAATCAAGGAGATGGGCTGCTTATTTGATGTGTCTTTTGGTTGAAAAGGCAAACTAGTTCCTTCTCTTCAATAAATATAACCTCTCCCATGAGTGGTTAAAAACTGCATGCAGCTGCAAGACTATAGCACAGCTAGAAATGAAATTTCTTGAAGCACAGATCATGCCTTCATCCTGTTGCTAGCCCCATCAAGACAAGGGGGAAGTGCATTTATCATGGCTTTATGAAAACTCAAATCTTTATGGATTGTCCTCCTCAAAGATTTAACAATGACTATGGGCTGGAAAAGATGCATAATAAAAGAAGTGGAACAAAGGAACAAAACAAGAAAAGAAAAAAAAGAGAGGGCAACAGGAGGGAAGTAGAACAGGCCAATTGTAAAATCTGTCAAGTCACTTAAATGGCCCTATTTGGACAGCATATAAACACTTCCAAACTACTTGGAGGTTGGAGAGGGTGGACAGAAAGGCTTTCTGCCTCAAAACATGTAGGAAAAGTCTGTCAGGAGATACATATATATACACACATATATGTGTATATGTATATGCATACATGTACACATACATGTGACCTAAAGGAAAGCAAGCCAAAGCACTATACTGTGCACTGAAGTTTCAAGTGATAGCATCTCCAAAAACTACTCTCTCTGGTAAGATACAGAATTTAGGAACTGGTCTCTGTATTCACTGAGTCACAGAAGACAAGAACTTGGGGATGTTTGTATACACAGTGATTCATGTTGCTGAGCAGATGGTCTGCTGTACTTGGTACCAGTGAGCTTTTCCAGGACATCATTCACTAGTGACTTTATTGCTGGGCATAGCAAAAAGTGAAGTTGTGGAGGTCCTGGCAGCATGGTTGAGCCAGGCCTGAACCAAATAAAGTTTCATTCTATGGCCTGACCAACTGCAAATTGAGATTAATGTGTCTGTGGGGATTACTGACAAGACTATTGGACATTTAACAGCTCAGGAGAGCAATGCATGCGCTGAGGTTACAGGATACAGTCTACACCACAGGTTCCTCTGAAGTCCCACATTACAGAGAAGAACTTGCCTTGAGAACATTTCTCCTCCTTTTCGCCACACGTCATTTCTGGGCTCTGTTCTGGCTATTGACTCTTTATCCAAGATCTGCTAATAATCTGGCTGCAGCAACAGATGTGAGGTAATGCTGCTGGCATTTCATGAAAATGAGACATAGGCTTGACTGTTACATATGTATTGCATGCATTTCTGTCTGTCAGTTATCATCTGTCCTAATGGACCTGGAACTGTTCTCAGAGTCCAAAACGGAAGGCTCTGAATGAACAGAGCTGTTGAGGTACCTACATTCATTTACTGAATCAGTTTGTATCAACTACAGATCACACAAGATTGACTATGTGGAAGAATTCTTACAACCTGTGTAGTTTTTATATTGTATGTACAACACACTGTTAAGAACTAAATATCATTTCAGATTCAAATACCATAATGTGCCTTTTGGTAATGAAATGAACTGACATTTTAGAGTAGTATTTTCGCATGAAGTCCCTGACCTTTATTAAGCATGAAGACAATATGTTACTATTACACATACTCCTGCTGTAACATAAATCTTTTCCAAACCAAGACTGGACTATAACTTACCTCAAGTTCAACACTTCCCATAACTAAGATGACTCACTCTTAACTTAGAAAACAGACATAGATTTCTATTTTGGTCTGCAGAGGTCTATAGACTGAACAAATACTGGTTCTGAAGTCTCTTTCAAGTCAGCACATACAACAGTAAATAAACTCTAATAGGCTCACCGGGCAACAGCTCTGATGAAGTCCAGAGATACAGTACATTTGTACCGTGGTCCATCAAGCTGGTCATTATGGCCAACCGTGGACAAGAGCTGGAGCGTCACAAGAGAGGTGATCTAGGAACAAGAAACATCAGTAATGTTAGTCATTTTTGCTAGCATGAATAGCAGTGACTATCTTTTTTTCCTTTCCATTTGGCATCATTCCTGTATTTCACTGGAAAGTCACCCATACTTGCTCACTGATTTTCACATAGTTCTGCACCTAGCAAACCCAGAAACATTTTCATCATTACATTTTCTGCACAGGCAGTGCATACAGGCTAAAACCTTCATCCTTTGTATCAACCCTGGAGTTCTAATCAGAGAGAGAAAGGCAATATGGGGAAGGGGAATAATAGGCATGAGGTGAACATTTTCCAAATCTCTGCCTGACAACCGGGAGAGACTTTGATTCTCTTTCCTTTATAGCCAAAGACCTCCTCTTGAACTTTAAGATTCAAAGTTGGATATTCCTGTGCCAGCTCATACTGCATTTTGAACAGATGGATGTTATCACTCTAGTCCAGATAAAAGAGAATGTGAAGGTTGGAAAGGCTGGAAGATTGTGTGCTTAAAGAGCAGGGCCTGGAAGGAGAGAAATTTACCTACTAATACACATATAGTGTCTTGACTATTTTACCAAAATAGTACTAGCATTATTTCTCACTATCTTCATTCTTCCAAATGATGACTGTGATATCACTAAAATGCAGTTGTGGGATGACACCATTGAGTGCAGGCAATCTGCTCTGCCTCAGTTAGGAAAAAACACTGTGGTGATTCTACCATCTCCCTACATCATCCCAGCTCCCAGGGGAAAGAAAGAGGTAAAAAGCAAGAAACAAGAAAAAATTTCCCTGGCTTTTGCTACAGATGCCTCTGACAATTCAAGGCAACGAGGTTACATTCTATGAAGAACTGGCGTCTGACCACACACAGCTCTACTTTTCAAAAAACACCAACCAACCCTGACCTACCTCTGTGAGATGATAACAGTGTAGTAAGGAATTTCTGAAGAATAAGTGTTTCAGGAAAGAGTGTGTCAGTTCAAATCTTCAAGGAAGCACATTGCTATAAAAAGCAGCTGCAAGTTCTTACCATTAGCAATAAAAAAGCCCCCTGAGTAATAACCCCACTCTTTTGCTGAAAGTGAACGTGGTCACTATTTGCAACAGTGCTTGCAGGAGGTAGGAATAATAAAGTTTTCCCTTATGTAGACATAATATATAGAAATTACACCTACCTGTGGAGAATGGAAAAAAAATAGTCACAAAGAATGAGGCTATTTCATAACAGCCTGTACTTAGCTTTCTTTTATGTGGCATTAGGCAAAAATAGTTTGGATGTCATCATTCTTCAAAGCTTTTAGTTTGGTTAAGGAATGCTGGCCTACCCATCTTCACAAATTTCATTTACTTAATTCAAGTCTATAAATTACGTTATACAGTAGCACATGATTTACAGCATTTAAGAAAACTGAATTCAGTATATGGCAATGGCTCAAAATCCAGTTCATGAGTCACTTCAAACATGTCACTGAATTGGGATCAGCCTCAAACTTGTTAGGTGATTATTTTCTTAAAATATTCATGAATTTGAGAGCACATTTTTCTACAGTCTTCATTCAACAAAGTTGTTAGTCAGTGAAGAAGCAGTCTGGAGTACTCTGCTGTAACAATTGCTATTTTACACCCTGGTGCACCATTACTGTGAATCATTTCTGCAGTACGTATGTGAGCCTGGCCCCACGTTCAGAAACCACGAATGAAGGAATGGCAGGAGGATCCTAAAAGCTCCTGATAAGCACGACAAAAGCCTAGGTAGTCTGGAGCTGGACCCCATCTCAGTTTTATGTGGGATGTAAATGTGACCTTGCTGATGCATTACAAATGCTCCACCAATACCTTAACAATGAACTGCCACCATTTCCTTTTCCGACTAGCACCTATGTGTAAAATACAAGGTCAGCAATGTAAAATTCCTTACTAAAGGCTGGCTCAATAAATCTGAAATAGCATCAAGTTTCATTAATGTTTTTGACTCAAGACATTAACTTTAAAGACTCAATATACAATACTAGAAGACAAATGAAGCTATTGGTTATCAGAGTAACACAAACTTATTTAGCAAACTGCAACCCTTTGCTTCTTTCTTTCACAAAAACTCTTATTTATTTAGCTTAACAAAAATGCCATCACAGGGAAGTGAGTGCTAAACCAGTTAGTACTGATCCTGAGATTGCCTAAAAAGACCGACGTAGAGAAAACGGCCATTTTCAACTGATGGAGGTAATAAACAATTTTCTCTCAAAGGATGCTCAGTAGAGACAAAGAGAAAGAACATGTATCTATGGGAAGCAAACAGGGACCAGCTCCCTTACAGACAGCCAAATGGTTAGACACTAGAATACCTAACTTGTGAGTCTTTGGGACAGAATTTGAAGCCTAGTTAGAGATGCCTATCCTGGACATTGAGAGATCTCCAAAGGACAAATCCAGAAGCCTGCATGCTAAGAGAACAGCAGCCTGGAGCTTTGTTTGCTTTTTCAACAGGTTCAAAGAGAATCAAACCAGCAAGGGAGTTCTGTCACCCAAAGAAATGACTTGCTCATTTTTTTTCTGCTTCATACAATATAGCAGGATTCTCCTGCTGCTCAGACAGCCACAGAATTGGGCAACATGCACTTTTTTTTTTTTTTTTTTCAGTAAATTGCTTTTTTAGAAGAAAGGATTCATTTGTGGTTAATGTGGAATTATCAAATTACTCAAATACTTTGTGCTGAACCTATTTGTCTAGATCTGATTAATAAAAATAAGACTGTCTTCACCAAATGGTTAAGAAGTCTTCTAGGACACCAAAGGTTCAACTCCCTCTAATACAAGGCACCTCTGCACTGAACATCTAACAGGTAACCGGGATGGGGGTATTGGAGGAAGTAAGAAAAACCTATCTATGGAGTTAATCGTTACCAGATCTAATTTTCATTCCAACTGCTTCTTGAGCTAAGCTATTTTGCATTAAATTCATAGAATCACAGAATAATTTGAATTGGAAGGGACCTTACAGCTCATTCAGTTCAAATCCCCCCTGCCACAGGCAGGGACACCTTCCACTAGACCAGGCTGCTCCAGGCCCTATCCAACCTGGCCTAGAACACTGCCAGGGATGGGGCAGCCACAGCTTCTCCAGGCAACCTGCGCCCATGACTCATAGTGAAGAATTATTTCCTAATACCTAATTTAAATTAATTGTATTTATATAAACAGCTTCCATGCCTACTTGGGGCATTCACCTGGTAAAGCAGGATACACTGGAATGAACTGGGTTTAAGACACTGTAGTTTTAGCGAAATTTCAAAAATCACCACTTCCATGATTTTAACACTTTGATTTTAATGTGATTTTGTTCTTTTAACTCTTAAGGTCCAAGTGCTACCTATTAACTTAAGCACTTCAAAATGCTACTTCTTTGAAAGTTCAACTTTGGAGACAATTTGTTCCTAAATGAAAATACATCAGAAGTTTGAAACACAGCTGGGAAAATTATGATTAGGATGTCAAACTAATTGCACTTCTTAGAAAAAACCCCCAAACAACCCAACCTACCAAAAAACCCAAGAACTTTTTAAAGCCTTTTTTTTTTTTTTTTTTTTTCAATACCTTGGGTAAAGTGGCTCCATTTCCTTATCATAAAAGCTTGGGAAAAGAGCATCTGGCAAAACCAGACCAGAAACAAGCCAGAAAAAATGTGAGGGTGACATAAGAAAGGATATTTAGCAAGAATCTTTTNTCAATACCATGGGTACAGTGGCTCCATTTCATTATCATAAAAGCTTGGGAAAAGAGCATCTGGCAAAACCAGACCAGAAACAAGCCAGAAAAAATGTGAGGGTGACATAAGAAAGGATATTTAGCAAGAATCTTTTGAACAAAAGATTACAGCTGGAAGAAATATTCTAAAGCTATTCATAAAATTAAAGTTAGATCAGATAATGATTTAATAATAGCAATATTAGTAAGTACGTGGAATTTTTTAAGGGGAAAACAAGAAAATCTTAAGAAAAATTAATGATCTGAAAGAAGTGAAGGTGTTGTCACTGCTATGATCAAGAATAAGCCATTACTGAACTTTTCTGAAATGTATTTGTGTGAGAAACCTGCTGCTGAAAGCTTGGATGCAAGGTGAGAATAATCATAAAAGCACAGCAAAGAGTTGCTGCTAGGAGATAGCAACCTCTCAGACTCCTTCTGAAGATACACTGGTCAAATATGGACACGGAAACCTCTGGAAAAAAACAAGCAACCCACAAGTCATCCTTAAAGGCTGCTTTTTTCCTTTTCCTCTCAGCCTGGATTAACAGATGGGCCTTGCATCATTCCCTGAGCAGACACAAAGACTGGCTTTGTCAGCACATGGCTGTGTGGAAGCAAGAAGGATTCCAGAAGTGAGGGCTGTCTGCTGAGAAAGGCCAGGCTCTTCCCAAGGACACCATGAGAAGCAAGAAAACATCCATGGAGGTGCAAAATGAGCAGAATTAGGACCCGAGATACAGGGAAACAGATGGTAGTTTGGGTAAGCAACGACTATCACAGGAGAGAGTCTGGACAAACTGTGTGGCACATCCCAAATCCATAGGATGAAACTAAACAGAAAAAAATATGCTGACTGTTAGGGGAGGGGAAAAAAAAGCGCTGCTTCCTCAGAGATGTGATTGAAATCTCACCAAGTGGTACATTTCAAACCAGACTAGAAAAATATTAATGAAAGATGCTAGCAGGACCAATTTAAAACTGGCAGAGACATACTAGATGATCCGCAAGGTATTTTTCATCTCCACAGTCTATAATCTTCCAATTATCTTGCCCAAGATGCAATGTTAATTATAACTCTTCAGTTTGCCTTACTTTCACCCACAGCTTTTTGATTCTGAACCTCAAACCTACCAAGGAATGGAGAACTTTCCTTATTCTGTAGCATAAGACAAGGCTATTATATTCTGTATACATACCCCAGTGCTTTGCACAACCATCATCACTTGGCTCTCAAAGTAAACATGCAACTTGCTGCAGTTCTTTGAAACCCACCGCTACCAAGAGTTACATTCACACACGTGGTAAAACCACTGCTATGCGATAAGATAGTTAGAAAAGCAGATTTCATTTAGAAAACACATTTCAGTCAAAATGACTGCTGCAGTAGTCTCCTGGAGTTAAATCCGATGACCCTAGTGCAAATCATGTGAGCATAAAAAAAATCTGCTCAAAATTATTTCAATCAAAACTATAGCTGGAGTAAGCTCAGTGTGTCAGGCTTGTTGAAAAAGCCCATACAGAAGGTAACAATAGAATATTACAATTTAATATTTAAGCCATCAATTCATCAAAATTGGTTTTATAAAAATTCTTAAAAAATAAAACTTTTTGAACACTTAGATTTTAACAATCAGCTTTTCATTCTTAATTAGGTTTTGTGAGACACTTTGAATACATGAGAAAATTACAGCAGAAGGGACACCTCTCCAAATTGCTTATGTCCTTAAAGAATACAGTTAAAGCATTCATCACTACACACTCCAGCTAGGTATTTTACATTTTTTTCTGAGCTTAATTTAATCCAACTGTTTTTAAACTCTCTTAGGAATGCAGTCAAAACTTTATTGACATTAACAGAGCCACCAGCACCACCAGACAGGGGGTACTCCAGCCACAGTCTTGGTGTTGCTCCACAGATACAACCCAATGCCCCTCACTTTGGCAACAAGTATATCTGCGGGCTACAGTGCATGACCAATACAGTGACCCAGACTGCTTTGCAAGCCTTTTTCTTCTATGAATGCTTGCATTTCGTGTCTTCCGTTGTCTCATTTGTTATTTTTCTTTTGCATTTCTCTCACATAAATATTCCCTCATTATCTTGTGTTGACTCTCCAGGACCTTGTGTGCTGTTTCTTTATCTGTAGTAGTATATAGCACACTCCCCAGTTTTTAAGTAATTTCTGTGTATCTCATCAACGGGTTGACAGCACTTTACCAGGAGACTCCATTGGACTGGGTCAAACAGAACTTAACACTAATTATTAACTTGAACAAACTTTCAAGACATGAATGTGTTGACAAATTCCAGATGTGACAACACCACATTCACTAAATGTTTAATTAGTACAGGAGAGGGGGTGTGTGAGAAAGGAAATAAACTGACTATTTCTGCTACCTTTAGAAAAAGCAAAGTAGCTTAACCTAACAGATTTTCTTTTGTTTTTATACCCATTAAAGCATTTAAAAATGTTTATTCTATCACGATGCAAGAGATGTTTTGCTGTTACACTCATTTATTTTTAATTATTAATTTATTTGTATTTGTTACTCTGCATCTGTGTCTGTCTCCTCTGACTTTACTTCACTCAAGGCATATCAATGTGATTTATAGATTTAAACATGCAACCCTTTTGGCTTTTTCAAAGCTTTATCATATTGATGGCTCAGTTATTTGTTAAGACAGCCAAAACTTCCTTCACTTTCTAAAAGATGATCCTTCTGTTTTAAGAAATATCCCCAAGCATATGACCTTGAATTTCATGCTGTTAAACCCACTGGGTTTGCATCATACTCACCACCTTCAAATTATTTCTTGCCTATCTTCATAGCAGAAAGGTTTACTAAGCTCAAAGCATACAACACTGAATTTTACACTACAAAATTCTTTTGGTTTCTACCACAGAGGTCAGTAGTCATTGTCACATGATATTTTCCCCACTGTATAATAAGTGCTTATCACTTCTGTCTTATTCCACTCAGTCTTACTTTTTGTGTTCCATTTACACTAAATAATGTTTGACAGAAATTACCAACTGCCAATTTCCTAGATTTGTTTAAGGAGTAAATGTGCATCTTCTGCTTTTTTCCTTTTCCCCTCCTCCCTTTCTGCACCATCCCACTCTCTACTGTCTTTCAGACCACAGAACCCCTTTCTGCTTATGAAAAACTGCCTTATTTCTAGTACATTCTCCTGCAATTGGCTTCCCTGTGGCTCTTAAATCTCATGTGAAGCAAATGTATTTTCTTCCTTAAAGGAGACACTTTCTCACCTTGATCTAGAATTTATAGTCTAAAATTGGAATCCGCTCTCTTCAATTAGTGGTTTCTCTTCTACGGGTTTTTTGTCCAGTGACTCCAGCTAGCTCTATATCTTGACTCATCAGCGCCACATCCTTTCATCTCTCCTCTGCACTTTCTCATTATCTTCACTCCTTGCATCTTCTCTTCACAAAACCATTTTCAAAAAAAACATCATAGTTGTTTTTTTTTAAATGGGAACTCTGAAACAACATCCACGAAACTAGAAAGGCAATTTTAAAAAGCAAATAAGAAACCCAGGAGGTATTTCTTTATCCGAATTTGTGGTTAAACTGTGACACACTCTGCCACTGAAAACTCAGTGTGGTGGTAGAGGGTTTTATGGGAGTAAGAAAGCAACTGGACAGATTCATGGAAGGAAATACAACCGCAGGCTACTAAATACAATGAACTTAACTCCGTGGCAAGCATTTAAGTCACAAGTAATAAGAAGTTGTAACGTACACCAAACTAAACTCATTTTCTGTTTGCCAGTCTTATATTTTTCCTGCATGACTGATATTAATCAGAAGTAGTCAGGCAGTTTTACTGCCTTATACGAAGTAAAACAGTGGGTAAGCCCACTTTTGGTCTGATTTAATAGGATTGTTACAATGCATCCACTTCTACATCCTACCACTTTGTGTCCCCTTTTACCCTTTCTCTTGGGTTTTTGTAAGGGCTCTCTCACTATTCATTACTGTATTCTCTCCATGCTCTGCAGTCTTAAACAAAAAAAAACAAACGGGGGAGGGGAGGAAGGAAGAAAAGATGATGGAAATCCAGCTTCCCCCACTATCTTCTGGAAAACTTCTTGATTTCTCAAAAGCATTTGCACTGATCAGCCCTGCCCACTCACTGTTACAGTAACAGTGACTTACAGGTCAGTAATTTATTCATTTTGGAACTATTATTTAAGGAATCTTTCATTATTTAAGGAATCTTTCAAAGTATTAACAAATTTGCTCCCTCTTTATTTTTATTCAATACAGAATTTAGGAAAAAACCTCCATTTTTCTCTTAGTACATTTACTTAAGCATTGATCAAGTTGCCAATGGAGAAAAAAGGAAATAAAAGGCATTTCACAACAATCTTTCCCTCACTCTCCTCATCAATTAAAAAAAAGCCCCACAAGATAGAAACCTGCAGAGAGATGCACGGATAAATCAGTATTTCTGAGTCAGTTCCCGCACTTTGAGGATCAAAAGTATTCCACATAATGCCCTGAAAGGCATGACAGAAATTTGCTTAATGTGGTATTTTTCCTCAGAGGATCAAATTATTTTCTGTACCTGAGGATGTATTCTTCAGAAATTTGTTAAGCCTCCTGGAACTGATCACAAGGGAGTTTATTTTGATCCTCCAAAACATGCAAGAAGAACAAGGCTTGAATGTACTTGCAATCTGTTGGACGCGCGTGCATCTAATTTATCCCACAACAACCTGGGAAAGGCACTCTTAAGTAGAAGGCCAACAGATAGGAGTTATAGATATATAATTCAAAAGTACTCGCCTTCATACTTCAAAATCAGAGCAAGCAAAGATGGCAACAGATGGTCAAAGAGACACTTGGGGAATGATGTTTACAGTTAATTCGATTACTTAAGTCAGGTAGCTTCAGAAAGTGGACACCAGACAAAGGCTGGCTATTTTTCAAGGCATAGGCAACAGCCAACAGAAGTATCCTTCTGGCACCCCCTGATTCATTTCTACATCAGAGGTCTCAGGTTCCAAATGCTGTTTAGAAGATGAGGAAGGGACACAAACATTTTTTTTCCCAGAATCAAACCTTTGTGCAACTGATCAAGTATGTAACTGCAAATCCTCAAATCCAGGAAGTGCCCACCTGGGGTTTTTTTGTCCTTCATTTATAACACTTCTGTTCCACAACACTAACATTTCTAGATACTGCAAGACAAGTTCTATCACAAACAGGAAAAAGCAACTTTTAAAATACTACTAAGCATCTGTGATACTGACAGGACTATTTACAGAAGGCCCTATAATTTTTAATGCTATCTGAATAAAATACAGAACTGTGTACACAGCTGCTAGCCTTCTACTGCCATATGCAGTTTTGTTCGCAAATACAACTGTGTTCAAAATAATAAAAGAAATCACAATTTCTAACCTGTCCTGAGGACTAAAATCAGTACTTTGTATATGCCAGGAGCAGAAATCCTGAAATTACAGGAGATTTCTCTTAATCAGATGTTTGGAAGTACCTTCTAAGACTAAACTACCTCGCTTTCTCTAAGAAGGAAAAAGATTTTCAAAGTGTCTTAACTGCAGTCTATTTCTGGATGACTATGATAATTAAGTGCTAAAAGAATCCTGATGCAAATATTGTATAAAGAAATCAGATATTAAGAATTTTTAAGTAAAACAACAACTCCAGGGAGTATCAGAGGCGAATACTTCTGAAATATAAAAATCAGACATTTTTACCACAAGGCTAGACAAACAGTAAAATACACTGTAGTCCGAAGAGGGAGTCTGCTCTGAAAAATGACAAGATACAACATAAATGCACCTTTGAGATTACTGTACCAAATCTTTACAGACTCTGCACAGTACCACGATGCATCTCAGCTACTCACAAGAAGCACTGCATGAGACTGCAATCATCACCGCATTCATTGTGACTACATATACCTCTGCACATTTTAGTTGTTCAATAACAGGAATAAATAGTAACGAAGATAAGAATAGGAACAACTTGTATCAATCCCTAAAATACAGAAGTACATCATAGTGGTACAAAACAAAGATCTCTCCTGGCCCAATACAGTGTCTCTTAAAGAACCAGCAAAGGTTGTTTAGGAAGGAGTATAATAAAACTGTAAGAAAGAAAAATTTCCCAAAATACACAACTGGTTCCTGGTAATCTTCATTTCAGGGACTTCAATAATTAGGTATAAAATTATACACACATACAGATCTAACCTGTTGAAATAAGACATTTCATGTTGTTCTCGTACTGTCGAACTACAAAGAACTAAAAAGATTGTTGAAGTGTCGATTACGTGCATTAGGATCACAAATCACAAGAGAAATTCATTATAAGGGTGCACATAAACACCAAGAAATTAGAAACAATACTGCCTAGCTCTCAGCAAGAGCTGCATATATGGCACTGAGGCACACTAGGTTTTGTGCCATCAAACGGGATATATCTGAAAATAAATCAGATTTTTAAGTCAGTAGTTAGAATTTGATTTCATACGTGATGTTGGATCCTAGACAGAACAACGGTTACAACTGCAACTGAGAGGAATGGTTACACTTCTGTGCAAAATCTTCCCTTACAAAATAAGGGCATTTATGCTTAACATATTCCTGTATTGTTGTCCCCAGGTATCCTTATGCACAACAGACAAAAACACCAAGGGTGAATGCAAGCTA
Organism: Agapornis roseicollis; assembly: GCA_002631895.1. NCBI lineage: Eukaryota > Metazoa > Chordata > Aves > Psittaciformes > Psittacidae > Agapornis > Agapornis roseicollis. The sequence continues at coordinate 146,699 of NDXB01017960.1, forward strand.
CAGTTCCAGGCTGACTGTCACCACGCAGCACAAGGGAAAAGAGAACTCTCAAGAGTCATTCTTCTTGGCAGTGGGAAATGGGCAGATCTGGAATCTCCCCTCCCCAAGCATGCCAGGAAACCAAATATTTACCCTCAAGAAGAATATTCTGTTCTGAATCAGTAAACCTATGGCATTTTGGTCCTGCCAGGAGCAAGAGAAAGACCAGGACAAGGTAGTCAAATCAAATCCTCTAGCTGTTTGAAAACCAGGGAAACAAACCCTATCATAACTGCACAAAGCTGATGGTTGTAACCTAGGGTAAGAAATTTTGGTTTTATTAAAAAAAAAAATCTATACTTTTAGGTACGCTACAATAGGGACTATAATTTTATAACATCCATTTTTGTCAGTCTTTCTACAGGAAGTCAAGCTTTCAGTCATCCAGGAATTGATAAGTCATGAAGTATCAGACATTTAGATTCAATGACCCATTAAATACATTAGATGCAATTTCAAAAGATATCTATGAATACTATTATACATCTGGCATGGATGATCCTGCAAAGAGGTCATAAATACTAGTTTTCCACTTTTTACTCAGTTATTCCTGTTTTTATAAGGCAAAGAGCATGTAACATCATCTGTCAGCATGAAACTTGAATTGTCACAACTCATTGGAAAGGAAAAAACTTAGTATTCTTCAAACATAACACTTTTTCATGCAGTTTCCACCACCCTTTAACACAACTGTGAAATTTTGCTGGTTATACCATCTATCAGTTAGCTTTTCTAACCTTGAAAAAGAACAATTTCTGACACTTAAATGTTGGGCAAACATACATGTTGGCTAAAAAACTGTCAGCCAACCAAGGCAAACAATGCACTGGTGAACCAGCATGCTGGCATATGCACCAGCAACACTGGTCAATTAATTTAACTGCACTCTATCTGAAGGCAAATGACATGTGGGAAGGCAATGGTCAGACTGGAATGAAAGAAAAGTTTTGCATAAAGTACTACTGCACTCCAAGAAATCCACAAGGGTTGTTTTGCTCTTTGGAGCAGTGACTATGTATGCGTTCTATTTAAATACCTGCAAAAGGGGAAGCATTGCTTAGTAACAGCATGCAGCCAATTAGTACTTCTTCACAGCATTCAAAGATAATACCATTTAGATGAACAAAAACATCCGAAGACACAACCCCTTCCTAGACTCCCAAAAACATCTTGCTATACATTGAGTTAAAATTTGTGTAGGTAGTAAATACTGACTATACAGCTTCTGCATCATCACAAATTATTTGTGGAGCAACAGAGTCTAAAATACTAATGTGCTACACAACGCAATTTCTATGTAATTCAGAAATGGATTAAAAGCATAGAAGAACCTACACAAAGGTGCCCTATTTTAGTTTAGGTGGAACACAAGAAACAATTTCTCAGGTCTCCGTTTTTGTAGTTGATCTTTGAGAGACCAACTGTATTTTTTGAATAACCCTTGCGTCAAGACTTTTCTGTAATATTTAGTAACTATAAATCTGATGTTTTAATATTAAATCATCATAAAAAGGCTTAAACCCTACCACCACCGAAGTACAATATTGTTCACCATACTCTCAGAAATCCATACAAGAGAGCAATCGAAAGCTGAAAAAAAGCAGGAAAGAATCAAGCTGCCAATTAAACCATTTGATCTCATGGATGAAGGACAGTCACCCTGCTACTAATAGGGCTATTGTCTACTGAAGTGAGAAAACAAAGGAGAAAAACAAAACTGAAGAAACAGGAGGAATCAGTGATGATTTGGCAAAGACACCACTAGGACTTGATGAAAAACTACATGTCATTCCAATCATCTGTCCTACATCCTGAACGCTCTTCCGCCTTCTTGGAGGCCTTTCATATAAGCTTAACACAATGGGTAAGCAGCTCCCATGGCTATGTTATGGAATCTTTTCAGTAAGCAGAAACAGAAGTATTGCTCAAACCTATTTAAAAATGTCCACAGCAGAATCTGCATTGAAGCCAATAAATGTTTAAAAAATGGCAAAGAACCAACTGACCAAGAAGTGTTATCAGTCTGCTATTCCTTAGTAAGAGAAGCTCAAGCGGCAGAGACCAAAATGTCATCTAGGCTATGCTCTGGTTGAAAACACTTACTATGGGGGGTCTTTTCCTCTCTCACACTGAAGACCCATACTTGCTTTTCAAGAAGTTCTCAATACAGCTTGTCCAAGACAACACATTAGAAACAGAACACAGGCAAGGTGATGACTTCCAGAAGCTAGTTATTGGATCAGTGCATCCACACTATTCCTCTGGAGATGCCTGGCAGCCTGCAACTCTCTTCCATGGCTGTATTCAATTTTATTACTAGAACTAACATTGTGGGAAGTAGCAGTGCAGATATCCTCCAACTTAACCAGTGTTCAAAACTAAAATCCCAAAGGTATGTCTGTCCTTGCATATCTTGTCCTGAAGAAGCACTACACAGCACTAGTACTTGACTGACTTTCATCTGGAAAGTGTACTGAGACTTCAGCATCTCAAGAATAATTTTAAGACCCCAACCTCATTTCTATGACACAATCCTGCACTAAAGGAAAAATAAAACAAAAGAGAGAAAAGAACAGAACAAAGGTTCATACAAAGACCTTTCTGTCTCTGAAACTGTTCTCAATTTATTTTATAACAGAGAAATTGTGCAATATGAATGCTACCATGGTAACAACTCACTTTATTGAACAAGAGAGAAAATAATTATCCCAAACCTGCATATCATGCAAGCACATGCAGTAAATTTAGTACTGCCCTTTTTCCCCTTGCTATTTTTCTTCTTGCAAAGAGAAATAGATTTTGAATTTATACCTTATAGCTAGCCAGGCATCATTTTGCTTGTCCCTCCCACTTCTTTGTATATTTTACACTTCTCAAGTGCATGATGTGAAGGACCCAGTTACTTATTGAAAGAAAAAGGGATTAATGAATCAGAAATGCTCTTCCCCCTCCTGAGTTAAGTACAGAAGACTCCTATGTAAATGCTTCATGCATTTAAAAAAAATGAAGCCCTAAGGCAAGCACAGCCCATGCTTAGTATTCACTCAGTACACTTCAGCAGGAGCCTTTACATTTATAGCAAACCAAAAGTTATTCCTCTGTAAACATAAATTAAACCTGGTTTTACTGTTCTGTCCAAATATTCATTGTGAGAACATGTTTGTGAACATACTGTTATATTTTATATAGAAGAGACCATAATATTTTCAGAAGAACTGCATGGATTTAGCCATACAAATCCAATTAATTTCAGTAAAAGTTGTATGGCTAAATCCCTGTGCTTGGCTTTGACATTTTGGAAGCAGTGGGGGAGGTTTTTCAAGTCTTGAATATGTATTTTACAAAACTCAGTTTCCTCAAAGAGAAATAAAGTAGCAGGTAGATACTTACAGATTCAACAAACATTTATGTGACTCTGTCTAGAAAATCACATTCCTTGCACAGCAGGCAATGATTTTCACGAAACTGTTTCACAAAAAGTAACAGTATTATCCTGCAGTCTATGAGATAAAACTAATCACATGTGCACATTAGCTGGATAAATTATTCTTACTCTACCTCCAGTTTTGATCTTTTTTATTTCATTTGCACTGGATCTGCCTGTCTGATATGAAACGTTAAGGCATGAATTTCATCTTTTGCTCACAGTTAGAGGATAGCCTGAACAATGTGTTTGGGATATATAAAATTCATGTTTTTAAAAGATCACTTTAAAGAAGTGACTTGGAAGTGCTGTTTAAAAAGATGATCTCATTTGCCACAGACCTTCCTCACTTGCCTTTTTTAATTTATTTACAGTCCTAAACAACTTGAAGAACGGAAACAAAACTACTCTCACCCAACTTCAGCAACAAAAGAATGCAGCTAAATCTTGGCTTTTTCTTGGTAGATTTCTTCAGTTACTAGGACCAATTTACATGTATACACACATTCACACACACATACAAATACGGCCTGTGCAAAATCTTAATTCCACAAGCCGTCTTCATGCAGCTGGAACCCTCCAAACCATACAAATACAACTTATCTTGATACAAAATCCTTTTGGAAATATGGACTGTAATAGTATGTCCTTCATAAATACACACACAAACACATATACTACCAAATATGAAGCTCTTACAGAAAATGAAAATATAATTCTAGCAGTTGAACTGGTAAAACTTACAGTTACATATAAAAAAAGGCAACTTTTAGCTGCCTTCTCTCTTCCTCCAAGCTCTCAACAACCAGTACCGGGATTCCAATTCATAATATATCAACTAGCTACTTTCCATCTTAACACACATAAAAACAAACCCACTAGAGATGCATGTTTCCCATACAGCAGTTGAACAGTTAAATCCCAAGAGTGTTGTAACTGTAGAAGAGATATAAATAATGTCTCATTTTGCAATAATTCACTGTCTGCATCCAACAATACTTTTTGTATGGATACAAAAAATTTCTCTAGTTCAAGTATAATTCACACAGAGGCAGTGAAAACTTTCTTGTTTTAAATAAGTGAGTGATCTGTTGGGAATTAGCTGGGCATATAAAGTATTTAACAAGCAACTAAACAGTAAGGATAAATTCATTCAACAAAAGCCATCATGCTGCAGTTTATTTGTCCTGTGGCTTGGCTGGTTGCTCTCAGGAAGGTTTAGCCCACATGCTAGTTGATGAGTTTTATTTAAAGCTTGTTATATTTCAAATTAACCATGACCATTCAAATATCGTATCCTCAAAATGAGGAACAATAACCACACTTTTGGCCTGAACTGGATGATAAAGCAGTTACTTCATAAAAAACTAATAGCATTCTAGTTGTAATTTTAGAAGGGTTTTTAAAATGTAACTTTAGCTACATTTCTGAAGTAAAAACATTGCTATACAACTATAAGGCAACATTTTTCTGCTGTGGTATGCTTTGAAAGCCTTATAATCTGACTGAAAACAAGTTTATAAAAGCACTAGCATGTTACAAAAAAATACACATCATCAATTGGGTTCAATATCTGAAATAGCACCCTCCCTGCCCAGAAGCTCTCCACAAAGTCTTCTGCAAATACACAAGGATTTACACAAAAGCTGTAAATTCTGAGGTAGAGAACTTCAGTATACTAAAAATACTTAACGTGACTAAAAATAAAGTGATAAAATGCTTAATATATAAATAGACTTAAATAAGAAATTGTTTTGTGAAGAAGACTTTTATCTATAAAGCTTTCCCAATGAAAAATCTCAAATACCCCTTTACAACCTCAGCTACTGCTATCCCCCTCACAACTGAGAATCACTGAATGGCTGAGGTCAGAAGGCACCTCTAGAGCCTCCCTGGCTCTAGCAGGCTCACCTCGATCACACTGCCCACGAACATGTCCAGTTGGTTTCTGGATATCTTCAAGGATGGAGACTCTACAAATGCCCTGGGCAACCTGTGGTAATGCTCAGTCACCCTCACAGCGAAAAGGTGTTTCCTGATGTTCAGATGGCACCTCCTGTGTTTCACTGTCTGCCCATGGCCTCTGGTCCTGCCCCTGGGGACCACTGAGAAGAGCCTGTTTCTGACCTCATAGCATCCTCCCTTCAGATGTCTATATCCATTGATGAGATCACCTTCCCCACCGAGGCTTCTCCTCCCTAAGCTGAACAATCCCAGCTCTCAGCCGTTCCTCCTAGGAGAGACGCTCCAGTCCATCATTTTTGTGGCCTTTCAGTGGACTCTCTCCAGTATGTACATGCCTCTCTTCCACTGGGAAGCCCAGAACCGGTTACATTATTCCAGCTGTGGTACTCACCAGTGATGAGTAGAGCAGCAACTCCTTCCAGTTGCGCACTACATTCTTTACACTCCACACACCTTCTGCTCCTATTGCTCTCTCCTAACTCGTCAACAGAAGATGCTCCACACCCTGTGCCTGGGTCTTGGTTAAGTCCTTGCTAAATGGCCAGCACCAGGTCAAACGAAAAACCCCAACCTGTGCATGTGCTGAAGTGTCTCCTGAACAGAGGAGATGAATATGGACAATCTACATTAGATTTATAAGACTGAGTATCTTTGAAACTTGTGCCTGTCAATTTCAACCACAAGATAAACTAAAACAAGGTGTGAAGGATATTAACAGGGTGAAAGAACTCACAGATATGCAACTGAGTACATTTCCTTAGAAAACAAAGGTAAAAAATATTCAAGAAATGAAGAAGCACTTTGAAAAGCAGATACTGCAAATACAAGGTTTGTGCTGAAGATCATCACATTCAAACATATGAAGCACTTGGGCAGCTCAGCCTTATCAGTTACCCACAACTACTTATGCCCCAGACAAAACAATGTTTGGATGTTGAGAAATGTACAGCAAATCAGTAACTAAACAAAACGCTGACATGTTTATCCCTAACTTCAAGTTTGTTTTGTGGTTGGTCTTGGTGGTGGTGCCATTGGTTTTTTATGTTTGTTTCTTCTGTTTTTATTATATAACCCAAATCCCTCTTTAAAAGAAGAATGATCTAGAAAATAGAAACGAGCATGAAATTCCCATGCAGCCTCCTCTCACCAAACCTTCCTGGCTGTCTTTAACAGTAGTAGCTTGTTGGAGAAATCAAAGATGAGATACAGTCAGTAGCTATCAATGCCTGCAGGACTGTCTGCTTCACAAATAAACTGTTAGTTTTTAATTCAGAAATATAATTTTCATTCAGTCAGCTAATGAAATGATACCTCACTCTGAGATTTTTTTTCAGGGGACAGTCATCATTGTTATCTCGGTGCAGGACTGAGCTTTTAGTCTCTAAATGCTTTTCTTCTTCAAGTGACAAGACTCTCACTTGTCTGAATACACACAAAAAATGTGTCTCCCTGCTTTTAGGCTGGCTCATCACCAGCCAGGGCCCAAGTTACAGTTCTCAGCAGCAGAATGCAGCCTATTCAAAACAGCATGATTAACTGAACTAAAAAGAAAACCACGAGCAGAGAGAAATGGATTAAAAAAACAACAAAACCCTACATACATATGGTCTTATCTGAGACTTGCCTTGTTAACATTCCATTTTTTTCAGCCACAGAGTGAAGCACTTGCTGGTACTGCCTGAGTGCAACTGCTGCCCCTGACACTATAACCTGAATCCTTCCCCCTCTCCAACACAACCCAAGGCTGAATTCAGGTATTGTTCCCCCCATTACAAAGGAACTGAAAGAAAGCCACTGTCAGGTTCCCAGAAAGCTGGGGAAAGGCTTCACTGCATTTAACCCTTCCGGCTCCCTGGAACCAGCCAGGCAACATCCTCTTGTGCTAGAGACCCACACAGCACCAGTAATTCCCACGTCCTTGGTAACTGCTGTAGGCTGTATTTGAGAATACCACAGATGATACGTTTCCATACAGAGCATGGAAATGGTGCTAGGGAACAGGAGAGTTTAACTTTCTTTGGTGTGATCAGGTGTTACAATTCTCCTACGAAGATCTAATGACAGGACTAGAGATGTAATATGGTATGAACAACTACTCACTTTCTGGGTTGTGGGTTTTTTTTTTGTTTCAACCCCCCGTTCCCCCCCAACACACAAATGTATTCAGCTTTCCAAATTTGTTCTCTAGGCTCACTGCAAGAACCCAGTAATGTAACAGACTGATGGAAAGGCAGCTGTGTTCAAAAATACACTTTTACCATTTTAATTATATGACCATTATCCACAATAAATATACACTGCTACATTCCTTGTGCTCAGAATGGGAAGTAAAGACAGCAGTATATATGTTATGTTTATGGATATCCAGCTTACCACAGCTGCAGCTTGGTATTTAGATCTGACAAAGAAAAAGCTGAGACAATGAAAAAAGAGTATCTCAAGTACTGATGAAAGAGACTGGCAAATCTTATTTAACCAAGAGGTTAGACTTATACTGGGAAGAAAACCACTGGTAACTTAACTCTGGGTCATCCAACTACCTGACATAACCAAAAATTCCAGTGACACAAATGAAATAATCACTAATATCAGCTACTCAGTAAAGATACAGTCTGGATGTCACAATCTATCACAACTGCATTTTCATTCAAATCATTAAGTCTGTCACCTTAAATTCAGCAAAGAATTAACAAATTTCAGAAAAAAATAGCCTTTCAACAACAATTAAATGGCTTTCCAGATAGACCCTCAAATGTTTGCTTGCCTTCTACAGTTTAAGACTAAGTGTAATATTCCTTCAAATGTATTTCCTAAGTATTGTCACTTAATATCACATACTCCTTCCTTGAACTTTCACTGTTGATCCCTCCATTCACCTAAGTGTCTTGGCCTATCAATAAGTTTTAAAGTTGATCAGGTCAATACCTGCGTCATTTCGCATGAAATTCTCAACTATGATTACATACTAAACAATCAAATATACAATAAAAAATGTTTAAAAGTATTACAAAATAACTAAGATAAATACTTGCTTATCTTTTCACAAGATGGAAAGCGTAATCTTCCAAATGTCTCCCTTTATGAAGAGTGAGCAACCTGAAGATCACTGTGTCAGTGACTTCAACTACAAACCCCCCAGAGGATGAAGTACATTGGCAAACTTTATGCCCCTGCTTTCCAATTCCTGCCTCTTCCTATTTAAAATATATTATGATTTAACATCAAAATGAGCAGCTTCTCTCTTACTACCTAAGTAGATTCAGTTAAAAGTGTTATGAAGATGACAGTGATTGACAGTTACATGACACACTTGACACACATCACATCTGCCAATACTTGCTTTTTTTTCCCCATTCATCCAGGTTTATTTTTTTTTAGCTCAGCAGAATAGGGTATTCATTAGTACAACATTTCCCAACTCAGTGTGCAAGAAGAGCTGTTTAACTGGCTTTTTAACATTTGGGTGTAAAATAAGAGTTAATTATTTTTAAATAAATGTACCCCCTGTGTTTCAGTACTTTTATTCACATGACTATGACCTTCAGGGAGCTGACCACCTGATGCAATGGATACTTCATACAGATAGCACTTTTATAGGTAACACTGATAAAAGTATTGTTCCGCTCATGAGGCAGAGAGAGTTAAATCATGAAATATTCAGTTTTTAATTAAGATTATTGTATCAAAGGCAAGGCTTAATGCAGAATTGAAGTAAGGATCAAGGTTAATGCCTATTCTAAAGCAAATTTACATAAATTATGTTTCACTAGCGCACCACCAGTCTTATTTTGTTAACATATATTTGAAATCATAGAGATGGAAAATATCTTTAACATCATTTTCACTCTCCTCCTTCCAAGGCAGAATTCTTTTCTCCAGTTTATGTCTGAATGCTTTGTCCACTATCATTTTGAAGAGCTCCAGTAGTGGGGCACTCCACCAAAACTTCAAGGGAGACTATGAAACACTTTAACATTTCTAGTAAAAAGTGGTTTTCTTTTTATGGTATTTGAAACTAAGATTGTCCTCATCTTATTTCATTACTCCTCCTTAGACCTCTTTGGACTCCTCTAAATAAATCCTTTCTTGGCACTTGAAGCTTATAAGACTTTCAGAATTTTTTTTCATCCCCTGGTAGCTATTTAGTCAAATTAGCGTAGGGATCATCTCTCTTCATTTGAACATCACCAAGCACACAGATATAGCTATAAGTAATAATTACATCTGTTCATTTCCTTTAATCTTTCTTCACAAGTCATTCCCTTCTACCCTTTAATTTTTGCCACTCTTCATGCCTACATCTTCTTTTAAGGATTATTACTTTCCAATTATTTGCCTTTTTCTGAACAGCTTTATTTCAGGTTATTTCCACTTATACATGCTAACTTGAATTTACCACTTCACTCTGACTTTTCACTGATGTGTGGGGTTTTGCAGGTTTGGGGTTTTGTTTGTTTTCTTTAACAAAACATCAGGCTCAAATCTCACCTCTGTTCATGTCAAAGAACCACAGGAATTAAAACAAAAATTACCCACACTAAAAAGCAGCACTTTAGCTTACTGAAAATATGGTAAGTGTAGATGCCTAATTAAGTCAAACTGTCTACGTTACTTATTTTTATGTTTGGTTCTGTTTTCTCAGGTCTTAGACACTAAGAACTTTGGGCAGTCTGAAACACCTTTGGTTTTCAGAGTACAGACAGTTAACCTTCTTTCTTTGCACCTGTCTTTTTTAGTATCTGAATAAACACTAACAAGAGAACTAAATCAAGCCTTCAAGTACCATTTTTTATCTCCTATCATACTGATGATTTCTATGATGATTACCAGTTTTCATCCTGGCTACTCCAACACATTGAGCTATCCCTGGTGCCTGAGCACTACGTAAAGTTACAAAAGCCTCACCTGAACCAGACCAAGACGGCTTTTGCTCTCATCAGATGGCAGTCTGGCTCACTGAAGTAAATTCCAGACAATGAGTAGAATTAACATTTGGGCTATTTTTTGATATGGAAGATGAGAATAAGACACTGGTTTGAGTAGGTATTAATCTAGTCATACAAGTGATAAAAGTAGATTTCTTTTCTGCTAAGGAGATACTGCCATGCTAAAGCTCTACCTGTACCTCTTTACTTCTCCCCGTCATTAAGAATTGGCCTGGTTCTGGTCACGACTGCATAGAGAACACACTAAATTAAGTAGTAAATAGCACTCCACAGGCTAGTACTGTGAAACACCTACCACAAGGTTAAAACCGGTGAGGTCTCAATGGTTTTTGCTTTGTCTAGGAGAGAAAGCAAAAGGAAGCCCAGCCTACCATGCAACAGCTCCAGTTAGCCAGTCACCATGTGTTCCCAGTTAGTTATCCTTCCTCCCCCTTCACTACTTCTACTGGTAGTCCTTGCATTTTATGATACAAATTCATAACTTAAACAAAAAGCTTAGCTATGTCAAAACTCCTTTGTAAGAGCGAAGTATCCAGGATGAAATTAAATGGTAAGTCTCTGTCCTTATTAATTAACAGGCAGCTAAAAGCAAAAGATATATTTTTCAGGATACAATCAAAAAGCAATACAGAGGGTTTATGCTGCTGATGGCCCTGCTATACCTGTTCAGAGAATCAGAAGAGATTACTTCAGTTTCCCAATCTTCTAGGCTAGCAGTTGAGCATCTTTCACAAGCACTACAGTCACACAAATTATTAAAAAGCTTTTCTCTGCACCATCAGTGTCATTCATCCATTAGAGGCCACTCCAGGCTACAAAACATTTGTTGCAAAAAGTCTTCCTAGGCCATATGCTAGTGATAAATAAAAAAGGCTGAAAAAGATCATTTTGTAACAACAATCTTCAGTTTTCTTCTCATGTCTGTGCGGTAACCTCTTAAGTCAATCTGTTTACTCTGTGTATCAACTATAACAATTTTTTTTTGTGTATGATTTGTTCATCTGTTGATGTGCTTCTTCATATTTCTTGTCTAAATATCTAGAACATGGAAGACCTCCTTGTTCATTTTATGTAGGTCACAGATGGTCTACAACATACCCAGCAGTCTTCAATTATTAAATTAGATCAACTTGGGTCATCATCTTCTCTATCTACGCCTTTCAATAAATACTCCAGCTACCGCCCCTCCTGTTCTTTTTTTAAACTCACTAGTAACCAATATCTGAATTCTGAACCTTTCAGAAGCTACACGTATTCTGTCTGTATATTTTGCTCCTCTTACTGCAATGTTCTAATGCATTCATAAAACTATGATGAATTTCCCACTTTTCATTTGTATTATATTTCAAGAAGCACATATGGAAGGTGAGCAGAAAGGAAAAAAATGTATGTAAAAACATGCACACTGAAAGATACCTCTCAACGTTTTATGTGAGTTGCTATGGAGAGTTAGCACCATGTGCTGTTAAAAATGACAACATACACAAATTTACAGTAATATTCAGAAATAAATATTATTTAGAAAACACTAATTTGAGTATTAAAATACAGACACTTTGGTACTGAGATTTTTTTTTTCATTTTAATTTTTAATACCTCATATAGATTTTAAAGTTTCCCCATCTCATGTTAATGCAACACACTTACAGATCATCATCTGCTCATCTGAACTAGATCTGTCTTCAAATATTACAATTTTCATTTCAGTTAAGCTATGCCCAAAATCTACTCTGAATAAGCAAAGTCATATTTTGAAATTTTACCTCTAAAATGCTTCCTGAAATTTAAATAACTGAGTGGCCTTTTACTTTTTTGTAATTCTTCTACCAATTCCACTTGCAGGTTCACCCTGCCTCTTCACATTTCAAACAAAGGTGGAAGACCCTACCTTTCTTGACATACTTAGGTTTCTCACATAGAAAAAAGATCACTCTCAGAGTGCTTCCCACAAGACACTGAGCTGTTCTGCAGATGATCTTATTGAAATATGGTTCAAAGATATATGGTTCACGTTGCAACTTCAAGGATGTAAAATGACAGATCATTACCACAGAATTCTGTAAAATAAGTTTCTACCAGGAAAACCTTGTCATTGAAAAGACAGGGCTTCAGCAGTTGCTCTCAGGAATAAGTAAAGAGCAATCCATCAAAATAAAAGATGGGAAGGCCAACCCCAGCTTGCCAGACACACAATGCAACCCTGGGCATGCTCTTCCTAGGTATACAGTGCAGCATAACTGGCCAACTTAATCCACAGGACAAGTGAGTGGGAAGGTGTATAAATCAATCATTTCCCCTATTCTGCAAACATTTTGCCAAGGAATATGACATCCAAGAGGGAATATTTGATGGTGCATTTTTCTGTTTATTTTACAAGCAACTCACTATAATTACTGAGAAAATACCTTTAGGTCAGTATGAAGAGTAACTACTGAGAAAACACTTTTCAGTCCTTCAGGACAGAATACTTTAGATAAATGCATCATAAATTTGAGGCATTCTTGACTCCTTGTCTAGTTGATGGAGCAAAATCAGTACATCAGGACATGCTACACTGTAACCTAACTTAGATTTTTAAGCTTTTCATAAACAGAGTGGCTTTACATGCTCATGTCTACATCAGGGTGCATGGGTTGTTTTCTGCATGTCTATTTCTCTCCATTAACCAGAAACACACACTAAGTGACTAGCTCACACATACTTTTACTCTGAAGACACTTACACATGGCAAGAATCAATCTCATCCAAAATAATCACATTATTTTTTCTGTCATCCACCCTCCTTCGCTGCATGTGAGAAATTAAATTGTAAGGTGGTAAGCACAGAGACCTTGTGCAGCTCCTAACGCACCTTCAGATATTCAGCAATGTCTCTTCTAAAAACATATTTTTCTGAATCAAGCTTTACCAAGTCTGAGCTGCTGTAGGATTTGTTTCACCCTATTCTGACACTCTTCCTATTTTAGATAAGCAGCATTTCCAACACTTACTAAGAATATAAACTTTGCACAAGTGAGATTTGCTCATACCCTGCTGTTTTCCACACTGCTCCCTCCCCCCATTATTTCCCAGATTTCATTTCCATAGATGAGGAAGAGAGATTAAGCCAATTCTTAACTATCCCTCATGTATCAGGAGGCATTCTGTTGTCAACAAGCTTCGTATTTTGAAATCCTCTCTTTCAAATTAACTGTAATGCAGCTGCTTCTTTTGTCCAAGATGCTGTGGCAAGCCCCACTATCCCTATCAAACTGACACAGAAGGCAGCAGAGGGTCTTTGGGGGAGCAGGGATGTCAAGTAGAAAGTCAGTGGTTAGAACTGACTGCAGCTGGCAGGGCAGAAACAGTACAAGTATTCACTGAAGTGACCCAACATATTCTTCAGTGTACCATTTTGCTACCTTGTGCTCTAACACTGTACACGTACTTAGCCTCGGTACTTCCCAGCCTCATAAAAACTGGAAGAGGTCCCTGGTACAGATACAATGCCACAGATTTATTTCAATTCTGATACAGCAGAATCATCTGTATTGAAATGACAAGTAGGGTGTAACTACCTAAAAAGAATATAACCTAGACAGGGAGATTAAGAGCACATTAGGCAGGGAGCAGACAAAGACCATATGAGAACAAGTACAAGCAGCATACCAGTAAGGAGAACATAAAATTATAGCCAGCTCTTTGAACAGTCTTCATGCTGTTACTGAAGTTGCAATTACATTCATTACTGTATGTGCAGAGAAGAAAGAGACATACTTAATAAATGAATGCTTGCAAAATTAAGATCTTGACAGTATATCTGTGCCCTTACAACTCTACTGAAGAAAGGAGCAAATAAAGCTATTTAAGCTAAACGACAATGTTAGCAAAAAGTAAAGCAGGCAAAATTGGCCTTGAGTAGTCTTAAACCTGTAACTACACATTAATTCTAGCCACAAGGGAAGTGAAGAAATAGGGATGCTCAATGTAACTGACTACACAGGCTAGGTCGAGGTTTAAAATTGCATGTCACTGAACCAGGTTCTGTACAACTACTAAATAAAGAGACAGTTCATTCCCTCAAACAGGCTGCACTCCAAATTTTCAGAAACCAGTCAAATCACTTTTAAGGAAGAGACAGATAAAATTTATGAAGTGTTAATATGTCACCTGGAGGCCCAACAGGTTCCTTCTAGTCTTACATCCTCCTAACCATATCATCTTAAACTAAGAGACTTGCAAGAGAACTAATGAACGCTACCCTAATCTCTGATTTGCCTTATCTTAGTATTGTGCCCTAACTTATTTCTATGACTATCCGGTGATTCTGGACTAGATTATGTGCATACACTAAATGGTTAAAGCAAACTGATTAAAAAACTTATCATACACAGGCCAGTTTTAGATATATGTGTTATCAAGAGAGGTTCTGCAGTATTTGCTTAATTAATCTTTGCTGTCTTAACAGATGAACCAGATGTACTATTATGTTCTTTGTTCTTCCCTAAAGAGGGGATGAGCCGATTATTTATCTCCAAACAATAGGAGTTCATGTACCACAGTGAAGAATTTTTTTTAATCTGGGAGGCAATCACTAACAAGCTTCAGCTGCAACTGCTTGATGTAAACACAGTGTGAATTTATTCCTGGAGTATTGAACTATGCTCCTTCTACTAAGTGCCTGAAACCAATTTCTAAATAATTATGTAAAGAAAGGGATGGAAAGGACAGAGTTTGGAAGGAGGGAAGAAACTGTTTTATCTTCCATATTTACTTCCTTTATACACTAACACACTTCCATAGATAAGTTAAAATTTGAAGCTTCAAATACTGTTTACAAATAATGCACCAAGGGAACAGAAGCTTAAGAAACTGTTGGCTGATGCAACACATTCCCTATGTTATATAGCATGCAATCTAAGACATGTGAAGGGCTTAAAGGAATATATAACATTAAGAACACAGGGGCACCGGAATTGTTTGTGAAAGCTACTAACACATTCAGAAGTATGTAAGTCTTCATCACTTCTGTAGGAAACTTGCATACCTACCTCAAAGCCAGTATTTTTATTTAATTGTACCTGAAAAGTAAGAATTTAGTGTAAATCAATATTAAAAACCCTTTTCATAGAGCTACTTACTGGTTTATTTGAGCCTGCAAACTCTTAGGGAGATGTTAATGAAATACAAACTAAGATGAAATAGCAAGAAAGTTTTTAAATGAGTTGTTTTTTTTCTAGATAAAAGGCAGAAAAAATTTAGGAATTCCCTTTATCTTACTGATAAACTCAATTTCATCTGAAGCCTTCTCTCCCTCCCTCCCTCTCAACAGCCTTTCCTTTGTCATAACCAAAATTTCTTCCAATAAAACTGGTTTTCAATAATTCACAATTTTTCTTGTTAAATGTATTAAGTTTCTATGCCACAGATGAAGTGTAAAGCTGGGCACTATCACCAGAAGCTCTTTGCAGAAATAAGGTAAGTGTTCTACTTTAAATTACTGAAAAGAAAGAATTCAAACAGAATAGAATTTGATTAATAAAGCCTCCCAAGAGATTCTAAAGCTGTATTAAACATATACGCCCCAAAAAAATGAAAACAAGGTCATACTAGGTCAAACAACATAACATAGCTCGAACATACCTAGTTTTTCTAAAAGATGTTCTTTTTTCTTCAACTAAAACTAGAAGAAATCAAGCCTATTAGTTTCTTCACAATTTCAATTAGAAAGTACTACGTGAACTAAGAATACTTTAATTTTTATTCACAGCCATGCTGAGACTTAAAAAAAATACAGTCAGCTATTTGGTTAAAAGTAAGTAATGTTTTCTCCGTTCCTTTTGCTGAACAGCAGGCTCTCTCAAGCTGCCACAGTCAGTGCTAAAGTGCTAACTATGCCACCATGCTGTGCATCACATTAAGTTCCTATTTCAGCTCATGAATTTTTGCCAGATTAGTCCAGTGACCAGTAACAGAAAATAAGAAAATAAGAGTTATTTATTACCTTTTATCACCATCTTCCCAAACCTACTGAAAATCAAGAGTACTGTACTTTCTAATCGATAGACTGATCCAGCAAAATTAAGCATGTCTGATGCATAATTCACCTAGAAAGAATTAGGCATTAGGATTAAATACTATAGTAATAATATAGCTTACAAAAATGCAGCTACAAATTTCTAACTGCAAAGGAAGCTGTTCTAACAATTCAAACCCATCTTTTAAGTATTGGGCAACCATGAAGTAACAGGACAAAAAGATGCATTAGAACCCCATTTGGACAGCAAACCTGCAGGGGATATACAAATCATACATGAATGTTGTATATAACATAAGACTAAAAAATATTCTGTGGTGGCAAGATGTGTCTATGTACCTTCACCTGTACTGGAAGAGGAGGGGAAGCTTATTAGAACCAGTAAAGAGAATGAGATAACTCCAGAGTCTAAGGTTTATATTCAATCATTCCTATCACAGGGATGCTATGAAGCAAAAGTCTTCTGATGGACTAGACAGAGAGGTGTATCACAAATCTTAGTAGTTTTCATGAAAAAAAAAAAAAGAAAAAGAAAAAGGATTTAAAAGCTTTTTTAAAAAAAGAAAATAGATGGAAAAGGTTGTTTGTTTTGGTTTTTTTTTTTTTCTGTAAAAATAAATACTTCCCCCTGCAAGAAGTCATAATATGACCACTATGGGGATGAGAACTCTCACAGCCAGACTGGATTAAGCTGTGTAATTTTATGTACTTTCCTCTGAAGCAAGAGGAGGACAGTGAAATGCAAACAATCATTTGCAGATTAAATCAACACGACAGAAGCAGAGGCTGATGACATTTTCTCTTGTAATTTAAATCTAGAACTCCAGAAATCATAAACATAGGGAAATCTCAGAATCACAGAATGGCTGAGGGTGGAAGGGACCACTGGAGGCCATCTAGTCCAACGTTCCTGCTCAAGCAGGGTCATCCAGAGCACATTACTCAGGATTGTGTCCAAACAGCTCCTGAGTATCTCCAGGGAAGGAGACTCCACAGCCTCTCTGGAGAACTTAGTCTAATGCTCAGTTGCCTTCACAGTAAACAAGTTCATCCTCATGTTCAGGTGGAACTTCCTGTGTCTTAGTTTATGCACACTGCCTCTTATCCTATTGCCAGTACTATTGAGAAGGGAGGACATCAGGAGGATGGGACCAGACTCAATACTTACATACGCTGATACACTGATCAGATCCCCCCTGAGCCTTCTCTCGTCTAGGCTGAGCAGGCCCCACTCCCTCAGCTTTTCCTTATATGAGAGATGATCATATAATGCTTGGTCATATCCCAGAAACAAAATTTAAGAAAAAAATTACATACACCTCAACTCCAAGAGACACCAACTTTTAACAATTATCTCAGTTTTGAATGTCTGCTACTTTAATACTCAGTAATTCAACATTTCTACAACATATAAAACAACTGTTCAAATATATTGACACTTTTGTATACAACTACCTAACCTTGAGGTACTGCTGCTCTGTACTGCCTAATGGGTGTATAAAGCAAAGTAAAACACTCTCCAAATTCAGATGCATGATAAACTGTAATTAAGTCTTGAATCACTTGCAATGTTATTCGTGAGATTAAAACTTTTTATGGTAAACATTCAACTAGAAAACTAGAAATCTCACCACAATATAAACTTCAATCATGAAGTTTTGACTGTTAAGTTCATTTAAGAACAGGACAGAAGTACATCCTACCAAGGAGTCATCCCATACACTTAAGCAGCGAACATTTGCTATGAACTTATTTCTGGCAAAATTTTAGCACTGACTCTACCTGGTTATCCAGAAGAAAGACAAGCACAACACTTTGGAACTTTCACAGTAAAACGGAAGCAAAGAAAAGCGGCTTCAGAGAAGAAAAAGCAGAATCAGCACGAACCTACATTTTTTCAGCGTTTTGCTTGTTTTCAAAAAGACGAATGACCCACCCCCAAAAAATCTACTTATGACATAACCAGCGCAAGAGCATGTTCTGTATTTTACACACACTCTGAATTAAAAATGGCTCCCACTCATCTTCGTTCTGCCTCTTAGGGAATAGCACAGCACAACACGCATTTTCAACCAGATCTTTTGCCTGGACACTCCAGTGAAAAGTAAGCAGGTAGGAGAGTATTCTAGTCATCTTAAATGCTCTAGTCAAGTCAGATGTAAAATGCTCTTATGAGCAGTCCCCACGAAAGCAAGGAAAGCTAGAAAACCATACAGGAACAGCTGATCTGGCAAAAATGAATATTTTTCATTCTGCCAAGAGTTGTCAAGTGCAGAATGGAAAACTTAGTATTTCCAAACATTAACACAAACTGAGCTTGTACAAGCAATTACAGTGTTTTACATTTGAAAAAAAAAAAAAAAAACCATTGACAGCATTCCTCTTTATCAAATGGCC
>NDXB01017961.1:8663-61962 GCA_002631895.1 Agapornis roseicollis
CCCCCCCCCCCAAAGATATGGATTTAAGCTTCCCTCAATGGAAGAAACTCTATGAGAACAGTAAGATGCTTCAGATCCCATGGTAAACAAACCATAGAGCTTAAACACAGCTGATGACTAAATGAAAAAAGGAGGCTCTCATGTTTCAGTCAGCAGTATACAGCCATGCCATTTAACAGCTCTGGTGAAAACAGAAGTGCTGTGACAACTGGAAACTGTAGAGGGAATTAAAATAATAATAATAATGAAAAAGTTAAATATGTGTGCTGGAATGTAACTGGGAGACCAAGGTTAACATCAGTAGATTTTTTCAGATGGAAAAAATACCAGAAAGAGAATGTCACTACCCTGTGCATAAACATGATGGCTTTCATCGACAGGTAAAATGAAAGTAAACACTAAGCAGTACCTCTTCTGCCATAAATTCATGATGAAGCCAATGAGAATTTGAGCAGATGGGTACATAACAAACTGTCTAGTTAGGTATAAATAGCCATAACAGAACTGTTCTCCTGAGGAAGATGTTATCCAGCTCTGGTCAAGCTGTGAAGAAAAAAGATATTTTCAGAACAGACAGTAAAACAAACAAAGAGATACTGACAAAGATCCTTGTGCTTCCTTTCAACACAATGAATAAATTGATATTTTGGCAAACTTCATCAACAGAGGCTCCAGTCAGCCTGCTGTGTACTCACCTGCAGATGTGATGAAGCAATTAGAAATATACTAAGATAGTCAAGCTCATCCTGCAGAGCATTTTGTTACAGAGTATCTCCTTTAACTTAAATGTTTGGAAAATTGCATACAAATACCTTTAAAAGAAAGTTCTTCTAAAGCATTCTTCTCCTAGTAAATACATTTTGACACGATCCCTTTCCATCATTATCCCTTTGTTGAAGTTATCAATACTTCTCTGAAAGTAATTCTGCTGTACTCAGGATTTTGATATAATAAATCCTGGGAGACATATGGAAATAATGAATAACAGGCTCCCCTTTATCAGGCTTCTATGTTAATTACCATTTAAGCAAATCAAATATTCATAAATAACTATTCAGTTATAACCTATTCACAAATGAAATTTGACGTAATTCTGTGATAAAATATGCTGAGCAGATTGATATGATTGTTACATAATTATTAATAACAGAAATTTTTAGACATTAATGAGTACCTCCGCTGTTATTTTTCTTGCCCTCTTAAGCATCTTACGCCAGAAATTTACTGGAAATATGCAACAGATCTCATGTTCATATCTAGATCATCTCTAACAGGCATTTACAATTCTTTAAGCAGAACAGGGACCTTTAAAAACATAAAGAAAACCCTTCAATGTTATCTTTGTATAGAGGTTTGCCCTATCTCTTAATTTTTTGTTTTTACATTTTAACATAGTAGCTACCTCCACAGTTCCTTCTAAAATATTTTCCTGATATAAACTATGGTGAGAATTTGCAGTGTTCTGGGCTACTAGTTCCGAAATGAAAGTGCTGTTTACAGACTTCTCACTTATGACTACAAAAATAATAGACAGTGGAATACACATTTAAAATGGGCCAAAATTTTAAGTGTGTCTTTCTATTTAATTTTGTGAGCTAGGACATATCTTTCAGATTGATTTGCTTTAGTATACAATCCTCTAAAGGTACTGCGCCTCCCAGTATGTTTTCCTTGATTCTAGTGGGAAAACTCAAATCCCTAAGCATTGAAAAACTTCTCAGGAAGGAGGGAAACCTGAATATAATGCATGCTTTCCAACTAGTAATTATAATACAGAAATGTATGTATGTATACATGTATGTATGTGATAATAATCCATTATTTACAAGTACAAATTCCATACCAGAAAAAAACCCAACACATTTTCTAAGGAGCTGGGGAAAAAAGTAAGTTATTGCAACATGTTATCATGCATCTGTCTTTGGGGCATGTGAATACAGAGGTATCTTCCATAGGGATCCAAATGAAAAAGACATGAAGTCATTCTGTCTTTTTTAACTCATGGTTTAGGATATTTCTCCACTGTTTCAGAACACTTTCTGAAGAGAACAAGCAGATTATGTGATGAACCTTACTGCTGAGCTAAACTGAACTCTGAAAACTACAGAATAGTAATTTTTATCAAGCACCCATGTTTTAGTAAATTTCTAATATAAAACTCCAATATTGTTATTTTTATATCATGGCTCTTATTATTTTTCTTATTATTTTTATAGCTTTGTAGGCTTAAACTGAGTCAGTTTAGCAAGACACTGAGAACACTGTCCAACAGCAATATGGTTTGGGTTTTTTTTTCAGTTGTGTTATTCATGTTTAAAATTAAATATTTCTTGAAATGTTTTACTGCATAGTGGCTGAATACTCTGCACCTTCAGGAGGCTCAAACAACACTTCAGTAAAAGAAATATTTGGGCTACTAAATGTAAAGGGAGTATTGCTGTTGATTTCAACAGAAATGGGATCATTCCCTTCATTCTACTGCATTTATTCTTAGTTTTACTCTGTTCCTTCAGTTTTAATCAAAGAACATTGTTCTCTGGCTCCACAGTCTAGCTACTAACACCACTGAAATGTAAAAACCAAAACCAGAGCTTCTCCAAAAACTTACCTTAGTAAACTGAGGAAAAAAATGTCAGTAAACTGACAGTCCCTTCTTAAATCTTCACTGGAATTAAAAAATAGAGAGAGCGGTGGCTAAAACTGGTCAACGAGAGGACTGTTGAGACAAAATCTACATGGACTAATCTTTTATATGGGGTTAAGTCCTTGAAACACTAGGTAACAAAGACTACAGATTTGTATTGTGTTGGAACTAAAAAGTTGGATTAGGCTCAAAATGCTGGCATAAATACCATTTTCATAACTATTCTCATAGTAAATATAACTTTCTTGATGTCATCAATGAGTTTAATTGCCACTTTTGGTAGTCTGTTACAGATAGCATTTGCCTTTCAGAAAGAGGCATAAAGAGTAACAGAACAACAAATCACAATCTCTTTTTCATAAAGCTTGGAATTGTTGAATTACATTTTACAGTATATTTTCAGGAAGACCTGATGCTTAGGATTTTGTGCACCATCTTAAACTGTTTGAATAAGATGCAACTCCTGTCTAGACTTTCAGTGGGACTCAGTTATTTGGGAGATTTGCATAATCATGTCACACAGGGAGATCCTCATGACATCAGTCTAGATCTAGTACAAACACACTTCTCCCCATTAGAATATGTTCCAGTGCTCCACTATTATGTGGAATCCTACAACCCATCCTAACAATCTTTAAGCATAATGGGAATCTATAAAGATTATTTTGTGCCAGTTTTCTCTGCTGAAGATGTTTCAGCTATTTTCCTTGGAACATTAATATTTTTCTAAAATATTTCCCGTAATTTAAGCATTAAGATCTAGCTCTTTAATCAAGGATTGGCAGTAATGGCATGTGTTATGTGGAATAAAATGCTAATGACTATGGGAGAGGTGCACCTTCTTTGAGGTACCTGTCACTTTGTAAAATTCCTGTTTCAGCCAAGCTTGCATATCTGGTCATGTCACAGGAGGCTTTTAACACCCTCATGCTTTCTTGATGAAGGAAGCCGTAGTTCAGTTCTAGTTTCTTTTTCCAGAAACAGTAATATTTAGGAATCACATTGGTAGCACTTGTAGGTAATTAATTACATGTATTACATAACAAGATTCAATTTTTTTTTCCTGCATAAGTAGGCAGCAGGAGGAATAATTGATATTTTCCTTAACGATGCATTTCAATAGAGATATATGTATTCAAATGGGAGTCATCTGTTCACTTTTCCTAGTGCTCCATACTTTTTTGCCCACAATGATAGTGAGAAGAATTTGAGATGGTATGGAATGGCATGAAGTCTGAACTCACAACTGAAATGACTGCAGATAAATACAATGCGGCATACAAAATACTTCAGTGTCATCATGCAAAATTGTGAAGAAATTCTGTTTTCTCAATTTTTTAGATTTACATTCAGAAGAGCAACAATGGTTTTCTCAAAGATAGTTCTGCTTCACTTGCTTCCAATTTCCAAATGTCCCCAGTGGAATCCTATATGGAGATAGTATGACTGCTACTCATGACAGCACTTGCATGGGAAGCTTGTTACAAAAACTAGCATTTTAAATCACGCAGCATGTTGTTTTTTGTTATCTTCCCAGAAATGCATGATGAAAAGGTGGTAGTTCTGTAAGCCATCTTCTCTTTTGCTGGCACTACTGCTAGCATTTAAAAAGAGACGAGTCCCTTTGCAAAGAAGGAAAGACACTACCTGTGGTCGCAGCATCCCACTTACCTGTCTTGAAACAGCCTGAACAGAAGACCTGTGTGTTTTGATTCATGATGCAGTATCAGGAAACTTTAATACAGGGAACAAAAAGCATCTGCTGCAAACAATTCAGTAATCTGAGAAAAGATTACATTTTCTATATATTTGTTAATTAAAAAAATAAAAAATTTTATTAATACTTTATTTATTGAGGGCTTCTGCTATAACGGATATAAGAGCTACATATTACTCTCCATCTTCCTTTCAAGACAGTACTGCTATTTAAAGATGTCGACTCAAGAAAGTCTCCTAGACATAGACCAAAGCTTAAAATGCAATGATGAAAATAAAAGACACGCCTTTCTGGAAGAATTCTTTTTCTTCACTATCCTATGCCTTAAACAATATGCTGTCCTGCGTTCAGCAGTAGCAGTCATTTTTCTCCTTAGCAGCTGGTACAGTGCTGTGTTTTTGACTTTCAGCTTGGGAACAGCACTGGTAACACCAGTGTTTTTAGTTGTTGCTCAGTAATGTTTACTCCGACCAAGGACTTTCTGAGTCTCATGCTCTGCCAGGGAGGAAGGGAAGCCAGGAGGAAGCAGAGACAGAACACCTGACTCAAACTAGCCAAAAAGGTGTTCCATACCACAGCACATCATGCCCAGGATGTAGAACCAGGGGCAGTTACCCGGAAGTATTTGATCAATGCTAAGTTGGGCTGGGTATCAGTTGGTGGGTGGTGAGTGGTTGTACTCTCTTCCCTTATTTCCCTTATCATTATTATTATTGGTGGTAGCAGCAGTGGTTTGTGTTATACCTTAGTTACTGGACTGTTCTTATCTCAACCCGTGGGAGTTACATTCTTTCGATTCTCCTCCCCATCCCTCTGGGAGTGGGGGAAGGGAGGGGGGAATGAACGAGGGCTGCATGGCTGAATTGACAGTTTGGGCTTAAACCATGACATATTCTTTCAATTCTCCTCCCCATCCCTCTGGGAGCAGGGGGAGGAAGGGGGAGGGAGTGAGCGAAGGGCTGTGTGGTTTTCAGGCTCGCCAGCTGGGCTTAAACCATGACGTATGCATTTAAATTCTTTTCCTTTATTCAGTGTATTATTCAGAGTCTCTTCACCTACATGTGGATATAAAAAATAATGGTTCTATTTCTAGGTAAGATTTCTGTGTGATTTTACTAGATACCAACATTATACATATATATCCAACATACACAGGTATTCAGAATAGAACACCACTTTCTTCAGACAAACATTTCAAATAAAATTATAATAAACTTTTATTACACAATTGGAACATGTTTAAGAAAGCTTGCTTTCTTAAACCACTTCAAGTCAGATTAAAACCTACTAAACTCAGACCCTTGGTTCATACTTCAGTTGTTAACAAGAGAACAGATAATCCAGAAAATTCTTTACGTACAAAAATCCTTATTCTCAACGCTGAGCTGATAAAAAGTTGACTTTCTATTTAGAGAACCTACTAACACACAATTTCAAAGGATTATTTTTATACATACACATTTTTGACACACTTGGAGAGCAGAGCACCTGTTCTTTTTCAAAAAGTTAAGACTGTAGGAAAGCATGAAAGGATTAAGTTAAACTAGCATTGTAAATATTGTTGACACCCCACAAATCGGTTGGAAGCAGACATTTCTATCTGTATTCTCACTAGCTTCAGAAAGCGTTCAAGGTAAATCTCAAGTCAGTAAATGGTAAATTACAAAGTATTCCATGCTGCTTAACTATGTAAAGATAAATAGTGGCACATGCCAGGATCATTTTACAGGATTCTGACATTTTCTTGGCCCCGTGTTTCTCGGCTTACATTGTTGTTACCAAACATTTGCACCATAGTTCTGCTGAATGGGACCTCACTGATTTCTCATGGTGGGGTACAGATGCAAACCAAAGATGCTATCTGCCATGAAAAGCATCTGGCTGAGTAAAGAGGGTATGTAACATTAGTACCAGGAATTGAACTGTTCAGCCTGAGAGTTGGTGGTTTCCACATTGCAGCAGCTTAGCCACTTCAAAGATTTTTTAGGGGAATATAGAAAGAACTTCCACACCAGTGTTACAAGGACACCCAGTGAAGTAGCTTTAATATTTACCATGAGTCCTGATAGGCAGAAGCACCATAGAATAAAGAATTAATTGCTTGTTATACACCTTCACAGTTGACCAGGAGCTGACCTATCAGTACAGCTTAGGATAAGAAAAGGACATGGGATAAGAAACACACAGCTCTAGGCCTCTGATGAAGACGAAAGGTTGCTTATTTTCAAAGAGGCAGATAGTGGGAGGCACTGACAGCATCACAAGTTAAAACATGTGGCATCATTCCTCTCTAATAATAATTTCACTGTCTTAGTTCAAGGGAAAAATGCAGCAAAGCATACAATGCCATTTTTTGTGCTCTAGAAGTATATTACAGAAAAACTTACACTGTTAACCCCATTTCCTGATGGAAAACATTGGAGTGATTTAAGTATTTATAACTGAATTTTGCTTACTAGCTGATACTTCCTGATAACACATAATACACTTGCGATTTAATACTTAAACGCTATTTATATATTTGATTGTTTAAGCATTTTCTCATGTATAGATCAAAGATCTTAAGATTTTGTATGTTTAGGGGAAGGAATCAGCCATTAAACCAAAGACCTAGACATATTTTGCAGTCACATGTTTATTATTTATTGACTAATGTGTCATTTATTATCAACAAGGAAGTCTTGGTACTCATATTCACTGATTACAGAGACCAAATTCTCACTGATTAAACTGTAAAAAATTAGGTATGAACAAATGAAGGATTGAAGATTCATTTTACATCTTAATTAGAATTACAGAGATAACAGCTTTAGGGTATTTTTAAAAGTTTAATATAATATGGAAAGTAAGCTGCGTAAGTAAACTGATTCTCAGTACTATTCACATTAAGTCTTAGCAAAAATAAAAACAGTAATACTTCAGACTTGACAAGACCTCTTCGTCTCTAGTGGCGATCCTTCCAACCTTCAGTTTCATTTGTGTTCCAAATTCAGAACTTTTCACACTTACCTCCTTATCACATAGGATAGTTATGTGTCATAATTTCTAGCCAAATTCTAGCCAAAGTAGCAAAAGCCTAGATCTTAGAAAAAAATTTCCTGTTCAAAGGCAAGAACTAAAGAAAATGCCAGCATTCTCTTTAATTGCATTAAATTTACAGAATATACGCTTACACTTTAATCCTCACACAGCCTTGCTTATACAGCAAATGAATGACTTTTCATACTATGAGCAGAAAGGTGTGGGCTGGAAGGGAAACTAGTATAACACTACTAACATCCCAACTTGCAAATAAAAGTACTCCATTCTTTTAAATAAATTAAAAGGGAGGATCTCACTCATGAGGCTTATTAATGATTCTTGCTGTAATCTCAAAAGCAACCACCTTCATAATTAATGCATTATAATATTTGTTTTAATGGGCATTAGCAATATCAGTTTTGACTTTAAAAGCCTGAAATATTGGTCTTGACATTGGCTGACTCTCCAGAGATGTGCAGACAACTCAGATCTGAAGAGCTCAGGGCACTGTCATCTTTTCTACTGCAGATGAGGAGTAAATTCCTTAAATTGATGGTCTTAAGATCAGTATAAAACTGTTGTAAGTAGGAAAAGGAACAGGCACTACCGTTCTTTAAAAATTCACTGATAGAATTTTAGACGAATTCAGGCAACACAGGCAACAAGCAAAGCTGAAAGTCATCTGCTTGAAAGACACATCTCCCAGATGTCTGTCACAGAGGAAGACCCTCTTGTACCCTAATCCACAGCAATCTCCCATATAATTGTTTGATTGTGTTGCCCACAATCATTTAAATTATTTGTCACATTTTCCTACATAGAACTTATGGGGCCATATGTAAAAACAACAATCCTGCCATTCAGTGGCAGTGTGGTTTTTGCACATACAGCAAATGCAAGGGGAATTCTATCCTAGAGATGCTTCTCACCCTAGCAGCACTACTGAAATTGGTCCTGCAACCTATTAACTCTTTCCCCAAAATCACACTGGCTCTTACCATCACCTGCTAAAGGATCTTTTTCAATGGGGGGCTGTTTGAGAGCATAAATCATCTGAGGATTTATTTTAAAAGCCAGCACTTACAAAAGGATAAAATTTACCTAAGAAGAATCTTATGACAAGAAAATATGAATAGAGAAGTGCACTGGGTTTGGCTGAGGTAGTTAATTTTCTTCATAGTGGCTTGTATGCAGCTGTGTTAAATTTGTGCTGTAAACGGAGCTGATAACACAGGGATGTTTTCATTATTGCTGAGCAGCACTTACAGTGTCAAGGCCTTTTCTGCTTCTCACCCTAATGCCACCAGCAACCAGGCTGGGAGTACACAAGGAGCTGGGGGAAGACACAGGCTGGATAACTGACCAAAGGGATATTCCATATGATATGATGCTGTGCTCAGCATATAAAGCTGGGGGAAAAAGGAAGGAGGGGCATTCGAAGTGATGACGTTCATCTTCCCAAGTAACTGTTACGTGTGATGGAGCCCTGCTGTCCTGGGGATGGCTGAACACCTGCCTGAATTCCTTGTTTTGCTTTGCTTGCATGTGTGGCTTTTGTGTTACATACTAAACTGTCTTTATCTCAACCCGTGACTTTTACCACCATTAGTCTTGTCATTCTCTCCCCCATCCCACCTCAGGGGAGTGAGCAAATGGCTGTGTGGGGCTTAGTTGCTGCCTGGAGTTAAATCATACTGTACCTCATCCAGTATTGGAATGAAAACAGTGGTCATTAGCAAGAACTGAACAGATAATTTTCCTTGCAGATTTACAAGTCCCAGCCTTCAAGAGAGAGTGCAAGAGCAGTCATCATACCAGCACTGGTTCACATCACACCTTTGGTCCACATTTCATCATCTACTGACAGCATCGGAGAGTGAAGTTTCCATCTCTTCCACAGTGGCATTTTCCATAAATTCTAGAGAAAATTTCTGAATTTTTATTTGTAGAGACACTGCATCTAAAAGGGATTTGGTGGGCATATATAATCCTTTTATTCCTTCCCTCTGTGATGCACAGCTGGGTCTTAAAGAGTTTGACATCTCTGAAGTAGACATATGCCTGAAGACCTGTTCTAGCTGACATCAAATACATGCTACATTATGCACAAACCAAATTACAGATCCAGTAATACCTGAATGAACAGACAGAAATCTGACATTTGAAAGTGATTCTTTGTCCCTTGAATGAAAATATGCTGAACAGCTGGAAATTCAGTGTTTCGAACTTCTGAGGAATGTTACTCTTCTCTTTGCTAGTCCAGAGTTTCTGACATGGGTGTCTCCTTACTTGAATAAGGTAACAGAAGATATATTTAATGTGGAAGCCATTGCAGCCATGAGGCAGGAGTATAATCATTATGAAGTGCACACTGAAAACTGACAACACACTGTACAACCACAGTACACAGTTAGGATTTAAAGTCCTGATGCAGAGTGGATGGAAGCTACTAAGTCACTACCTATCTTGATGAGAGCATTACCCGAGATAAACTTATATATGCTTATGCCAAGTTCGGCATTCTTACCTCTTTTGAGGAGGTGCACTGGGTAGAATTTTGGTAAGTCACACAAAAAGCAATGGCAACGCTTAAGTCCAACCAATTTTTGAAAATTAAATAAAGCCTTCTCCTAACTAAAAGCAAGTGCAAAGTGTGTTTTTTTCCCAAAACAAAAAAGGTATGTTCGACTTACAAATGTGGAGTCCCCATGCAGGCTGGAGTCTCCACCTCGTCCAACCCCATCTGACGAAGGTGCTAGCAAGCAAGTAGTTCAGCTCCCTAGCTGGACACGAGAAGTGGGCGGGGGACCACAAAAAACCCCAAACCGACAACAAAAAGTAAGCAGAAAAGGAAAAAAATAGAAGAACTGGATTATAAAAGTGCAGTTGCATCTGAGGTGAAACCCCCCACATCTCGGTGTATCACCCTGCGCTCCCACGGCTCCCGTCCAGCTCCACACAGGAGAGAAGGGAAAGCAGAGGAGGCTGCATCCCAGAGCGCCCGCCGCGCCACCGGCAAACCCGCACTCCTCTCCCCGCCCTTGCCGGCGACTCCTCCCTCGCGGCCGCGGTCCCTCATCCCGCCGGGGTGGGACCGGGCGCCCTACAAATTCGGCGCTCCGGCGGGATTGCTGGCAGAGAGGCACTGGGAGGTCCCGCAGAGGAGGCGGCTCCTTGGCATCCTGGTACCGGCGGTTCGCCGCGCCTCTCCCCGGGGAGAGGCGAAACTTCCCCGGCAGGCGGGAGGTAGAGAAGAAGCCGCGCTCCCACCCCGCGGCTCCTCCTGCCCCTTTCCCTGGGCGCCGTCCCATCATGTCCTACCTCGGGGCTCCCCGTCCCTAGTCCCTGTAGAGCCTACTGCCTACTAAGCCCCTCACAGCTCCGGCTGAAGCCCCCGCGGGCAAGGGGGCCGCTTCGGCTGGCACCCGTCACCCTCCTCCCGGCCGCGGCTGGAAATGGGGACGTCGTGCCTATGGCGCCGGGGCCGCAGCCCGGCGGTCTGGGAGTGAAACTTTGCCTCGGGCGGTACTGAGGGGCGCTGCCGGCCCGGCCCGGTGGGGTGCCCGTGAGAACAGGGCTCACGCTGCTCTCCCTCGGGGCAGCGGCCGGGCACCGAGCTGAGAAGCCGGGAAAGTTTTGCTCCGCGGAGCAGCCGCCCACCCGCCCACAGCTGCCTGACGGCCGTTTCCCCCTCCGCAGCTCCCGGAAGCCCGCGGAGCCCGCTGCTATGGCACCCGCCCGTCGCCGCGGGGCGAGCAGGGGGAGGCCGCCTCCGGCTGGCCGTGCAGAGGCGGCGGGGGGGCGCGCAGTCCCCGGTCGGCGGGCGTCCTCCTCCGGCCGGCAGTGACCGCCCCGGCCCCTTTGCCTGCCTGTTCACCATGCCTACCCCTGTCCGCATCTCGCCGAGGACGGTACCGGAGAAGGGCGAGGGGAGCCGCCACCCTATCACTCCTTGAGCCAGCCGCCGCCGCCTCACCGGAGAAGCTCCGTGTGGTACGGGTGCCGCGCAGCCCCGCCGGGCGCTGAGGGCTGCCGATACCTCTCGCCTCCCCAGAGGTAAGCGGCGGGGTGGGGGGGTGTGTGTGGAGAGGTCCGCCCGTCGCCCCAAAACTTCAGCCAGCCCGCAGCCGGCCGGCAGCGGAGGGGCTGGACCGTGTCCGTTCCTGCCGGTGGCGGGGAACGGGGAGACACGCCCTTGCTTGGGGCGACTGGGACCAGGATGCGGGCTCGCACGGGTAGGTAGGTTTTGTCCAGCCAGAAACGGACTTTCTGCCTCCGAGCGGCGCGGGTTTCCACGCTCCGTGCGGCTGCTACACACCCTCTTTTGTCTGCTCTCGGCTCCGAGGTACTTTACGCGCTGACATCGCCTGCCCCGCCGGTCGGGAGCCCTGCCCTGCCCTGCAGAGGGGCTTTCCCGGTTTTCGTCCCCCTTGCTGCTCCCGCCCCGGCGGGTTTCCTCTTTGCATAGAAGTTGGGTTTTCCTTAACCTTTGTTTGAGGCAAAAATGGTGGTGTGCTGGTTATCTGGATGGATGGGAGGCAGATGAGGACGACACGGGGGTTGCCCTTTCCCTTGCATTTAGAAATAACTCTAAATAAATCGGGTAGACATCAGCTTACTGGTGAGGTAGACTTTGAAACAAAAGTACTGCGAACAGCTTGGGTGCGTGGTACATGCTCCTCATACCTTCCTAACATAACCATTGTTGCTGCTTGTGCTTGAATTCAGTATGCGTGCAGCTGTTCTGCAGATCTGGAACTGCAATAGCTGCATCTACTTGACACTTAAGACTGTCATTAACCGCTGCTAGCCTATTTTATGCAGTGGTTGTGAAAAAAATAAAACGAGTTTTCCTGTTAAAAGGCAAAACTATTCAGGCAAGAGTGTACCTCTAGTGTAGCATTCTGTGTAACAAGAACTACAAAATAACCTGTAGCAATGTAGTGGACTTGCACTTCAGAGTGCTTTTAGGACACAAGGACTATATCGTTCAATTAAATTCTATCAGCAAAGGTTTTGCCTTTTGTGGTTTACCCTGGTGCTAGATCAACCAGCAACTGTTCCGTTATTTTCCTATAAGGAGGTGGTACTTCCAGTCCATGTGGTGCAAACCAAGGAAGTGTCCAGATGGAAAGAAACGCTGCATATTTTTTTTTCTTTAGTTGTTTCTGTGTTTAAATTACTTGATAATTAAGCCAAAGGGTCTTTCAGGTTTGGAACATTTTAATGTACCTCTCCTGTTGCCAGGAAATGTGCTTTTAGCAAAATACTTGTTAGAAGATAATTATAAGACAATTTTAGTAATTTGAAACATGAGTTATAATTAGATTTTTGCCCTGAGCACAGAAAGGCACCCTCATGGAAAAAGGTATGTGGTACTTAAGTAGTAATTTGGAAAATAAAAGCCTATATAATTTATATTTTGTTGGCATAGAAACACATTTTATTTGTTGCTCCTTTGTTGGATTGCAACAATGATCCAAATGAAAGTTGGAAAAAAGACTACTGATGCAAGAGTTCAGCATTTTAGAATAATTTTATTCCATAGACAGAAATGCTTTTGCCCAATACAGCCTTGCTGGAATTGTGACAGAATTTCATTTTTATTGAAGCTCAGTCATCAGATTACACAAGTTGGGCTGTCTGAATTTAATCCTATGAACTATGGACTAAGCAAGCTCTGAGAAAGCACTGATGTGTGCTGATGCTCAAGCAGGTAGGTAGCACCAACCTCCAGCCCTAATGATCACCTATGGTGTGAGTTCATTGCACATAGCAATAGGTCCTAGTAACTTTGGTGAAACTTTTCACTACCTTAACTGTGTTGCTGGACTTTTCCTGGACCAAGCACTCTTTCAGTGTGTTCTGCTCCAATTTCCATGAATGCTGGGTATATGACACAGGCTACCTGTGCCATATGCAAGATGCTCACCTCTGCTGCGTCTCACAGACTTTATATTCTTGATTGACTCCTACCTGTCTGGGGGCAAAAGGGGAAAATGAAAAATGAAAATTGGTTAAGAAATAAAGTGCACGTATGGAAAAGCAGGAGGAAACTGCAACTTCTTGTGCCTTGTTCAGTGTATTTTAAGAGCCAAAAATCTGAAATGTTGAAAAATCGGTGAAAACTCCCACTGCAACTGCTGAAACCAGACAAAGTTGTGATATAAAAAATATGAAACTTAAAAAGTTGCTGTCATGATTTTTTTTTATTTTTTTTTTAACAGAAGAATGTTGTTAATCTTGTCTATGATAATGGCAGAGAATGTAGTAGATAGAAGAGGAGTGTGATATCCTAGCTAGGGATGATGCGTACATTTGATTTGGTGCCATTATGCTTTATAAGCAGATCAGTTACTTTTAGTCTACATGTGAATGTCTACGTTGTGAATAATTTTCTTGTGTGCAAGATCAGAGAGTAAAAGTGGGGTAATTCTTTAAATCATAGGCATCTTATGCCAGTTTAGGCACTCTAAGGTGTTTCAGACCTATATATGAGCCTGGCAAACAGGGCCCAAGAAGAACCCAGACACTTCTAGAAAGGCAAATGAAGACTAGGAAGAATATCCTATTAGGTAACATTTGTACTACAGTTCTAAAAACCTTTAAGAGGACTTGAACCTGTTTTCTGAAATGTTGTCAAGATTTCTATGCAGCAGAGTATGATAGATGTGGGAAGACGTCCCAAACATGACATTACTATCAGGATTTAGAGAAATCCATTCTTGATGCTCATTTACCATCAGAATCCTTGTATTACTTCTGTGCTGCTAACTGCCTTTGAGTTACTCAAAGATACTAACCAATAGTTAGAGAATTAGAGTTCTTCATAGAGAAGTTCGATACTTATTTTAAAATAGAACTGTATGTGCTCTTTAAGCCGACTAGAAATAAGAGGAAAACAGACAGTGCTTCAGTTAGTGCTTTATTTTTAGTTAGTACGTTAGTTTTAAAATAAAAATATTGTAAGGAAAGGTTTCTGCTTTTCTTCTTTACTCAGTAACACAAAACCCCACACAATCTCTGGGTAATAAGGTAATAAGTGGACTATCAATTGTGTGGAAAGGTGAAATGCTGACAACGTCAGTGAATTAAATTACTGAACATCTGTTTTGCACAGCTGTTATCCTACCCACTAGTTAGACTAGCTCCTGGGTGTCCACTTTTTGTGAAGTTAGTGAGTATAAATGCTGTTCTAAACTTCCATGTTGAGACTTCAGTGTAACTGTGCAGCATGAAGTTGTTACTCTGTTCCACCATTAACCATTTATACATGCCACAATAATGGTGTATATATATATGTAATTGCTTTTCACATGGGTGAATCTTGTCAGTGGACCTGATGCCTGAATTTAGTACTGAAATAGTCAGATTATACCGGTCTCTTATTATAAATGGAATTACATTCTGTTTCCCAAGCTTTATTACAGGATTAGTAATTTTAAACTTCATGACTTTGCCTGGGTGCGTTTTCTTAAAAATCAATTTTATCTTCTTTTGTACAGCTAGCTAAATGAGATGGATATTTGTAATGCAGAGCTACTCGAAACCTTTTATCTGCAGCAGTAGCAGAACATGTTTGTATCACTCAGTTTTCTTACACAAATATTACAAGGAGCACTTGGCATTTTTTGAAAAGAATGACCAGAAGACCTGAGAAAGGTTGTTGTTGTGGTGGTGTTTTGTTTTGTTCTGTAATCTCCTCTGCTCTTCTGTGTCTGTGGAAGGTTATTCTTTTCTTTTTCTCCATGTTTCAGTACCTAAAAAAAGCGAGACAGGGAGTTGCAGGGCTACCTTACCAAAACTGGGCATCTGAGAAGCAACATCAGTGAGAAGTAATGATGTAGCAGAGATTTTCAGGAAAACAGATGTGTGGAAATTGAAACAATGAAGTACCCTTTTGTGTACAAAGTCTCTGAAAAGTCTTAGAAGACAGTTGCCACTTTACTCTTGTGTGCATTTATATAAATGTCTCGTTATTATTTATATCCCACTGGGATTTTAGTCAGTTGTTCCTTTTGTTGGAAGTGTGACCATTTTCCTCCAACTAGAATAAGTAGAAACAAGAGATTTTTTTTTTTTTACACTGATTTTTAATTCTGTCCCACTGGGCGAAGTGATGAAACTCATTGAATCAAAGAAACTAGGATTTTGTCACTTCAGTGAAAAATGCTTTCGGTACATACAATAATCAAACAGATTTTAGAAATCACAAGAGGTATAAAATATAGCTTAGGTTACTTTTCAGAGAAAGTAGTTTGAAGATGAAGAACTACAGAGCAAGAAGAAAAAATGTGGTTTTATAGGAATTGTTTTTTTATTTGCAGTTTCACCAGTACAGTTCATTGCACCCCCAATGGTTTTTAAACCCATCAACAAAAAGTGCTAAAATTTGAGCCTGTTGAAATGGCATACTTCTGTAATTCACTCTGGCTGGAAAGTGGAGAAGACATTTTCAATGAAGCATTGATACAGTTGGACACTAATAGCCTATGCATTCTGGCATTTGGTTAGTTCGGCTTAATTTTTTAACCTAGCATAGTAAGGGTTTATAATTTGATGCCTCTAACTTATGCTGGGATCTGTAGCCTTAGCTCAAAGAGTGGATATGAAATCAAAACAAGCTTTTTGCATTTTTCCAATGATAGTCATGCTACTTTTTTCCAATAAAGGGCAGAATTCCAAAAGTACTTTTAGTTTTTGTCAATATAAACCACCTTCAAAGAAGATTAATTAGGAGACAGTTAAAAAGCTTCACTTTCTGTATTAAATTTGGTGTGTAGTGGTAACAGTAATAGAATTAGATTATTTTTTTTCATATTCTCCATCTGAATGTGCCTGAATAAATGGTAAATGGCTCTGCTTATCTGTAATCAGTTGCCTATTGTTGAAGAACAAGTTTGTATTGTATTAATTTTATCACTTACATTTTGCTGTCCTAAATTAAAAAAAAAAAAAAAAAAAAANTCCTATATTATTCACTTTATTTCTTTGAGCCCAGATGACAAAAAAAACTTCGTACAATCAGCTTACTCTAGAAGGATTCTACCACACTATATTTTACCCTGTGTTTAGATTAACTGGTTACTAATCAATAGTTATCTGTATAAATTAAAAAAAAAAAAAAAAAAGTGCTATTAACTTGTCCATCCATTTAGTTGCAGGTGTAAAATTGCAGCTGAAAAAGCACTGGAATTTTCTTTCTCCTTTGTGTAATTCAAACTAACAAAAGCATATCACATATTAAAATACAGAGGAAATACAGAAGAAGGTAGGTTGTGATGAAAAAAAGGTCCAATTTTTGTTTGTTATTATTGAAAGTCTACTTTTGATTTGTTAGGGTTCAGTGTGCAAGAAACTGCAGATAAATCAATAGCTCTCAGAGTTATTAGGATATCAAACTATTTTCCTCTGTACTGGAAAAACTCATAAATTGAGAATTACGTTTCCTTGGTAGTGCTTGCTCTTCTTCATACAAGTTGGCAGGATTGCCATGGCAGTGTATTCTAGCCTGGCAATTGAATTGATCCTATTACCAGTATTTTTAGATATGATACTTTCTCTGCACAGACACTATCTTTTACTCAAATGTGAAATTTGGCATGTATTGACACTGTACATGAGATGTACATTGTATGTATTCCTTTATGAAAAGGGATGAAGGCAGCATCATGTCTTGAGGCAGCTTTTTGCTGCAGCAGACTAGCTTTCCTGAGGAAGTATTACTTGGACACACAAGGTGTACATATCTTAGCTGCTGTAGCTTCTCCTTTTCACATTATCTTATGCTAGAAAGTCCTGGTGCATAAAGTATGAGGCAGCCCACTGGACTCAGAAAAAGAGATGCACTGTGGAACTATGCTGTTCTGGAGACACAGGTGTCATGGTAGGGTTGTTGGAGGTCAATTGAGTAAACCTGATACAATGCCTGAGACTTGGCAGTTGTGTACTTCTTGCTATGAGTTACCTTGTTTCACCTGAGGTATGACTATATTCCTGTAGGAAGAAGTTAAATTACATATAACAGACAAAAACCAAGGAAGAAGGCAGGGAAGAAGGGAAAGTGGAAAATAGAGCAAATGGCAAAAAAGAAATATTGAAGAAGGGGGAAAAAAAAAAAAACAACCCAAAACAAAGCGAAGGCAGAAAAAGGATGAGATATAGCAAGTTGCAGTTGTAAAGATGAAAGTTGTTAATAACACTGAATGTAGCTAATGAATAGAATAGTAAAACCAAAAGATATGGTAGTTTGGTTTTTTGTTTAAGGGTTTGTTTGTTTTTTTTTTTTTTAAGCATTCCTATCTTTTGACTTTGGAAAAGTAAGAGATTAATTCTTGTCTCTCTAAGATGCATTTTAAATTACTTGTCCTTGTTGTGTATCAAAGAACAATGATCTGCAAAAATGATCTTAAACACTGCTTACAGAAGTTGTACTATTAGCAAAACAGTTCAGACATATGAAAGGAAAGGCAGCTAGGGAGTATAGTTTGGTTATGAATATAGAAACTGGATTTTGAAGTGCTTGCAAGTTAGGTGAACTGTTGTTTCCATTTGAAAACAGCTTAATACTCTGAATTCAGAAATTACTACCATGCAGATCTATGTAATCTGTCATTGTCTCACAGAAAACTAGCGAGCACAATAAGCACACTGGAGACTTCCTTCAAAATGGTGGATAATTAAGTGGCATTTATCAAGTGAATACTTAGCTACCTACCATACTTGGCACAGATCTTTCTTTCTGATACAAGTTAGCTATGTCTGTGTTAGGATACAAATAAAGCAAAGACCTGTTCTCTGGCCAGAATGAGCGGGAATGGTCTGGCCATATGCAAGTATTAAACCATCTTTAAGTTGGTCACATCCCAACTGCCTGGTTGGAAGGAGCTTCTCAACTGAAGCAGCTAAATGCCTGAGAGAGTGCTAGCTGACCTTAGCCACAGATGCTCTGGCATCCTTCTGATAGTATGAAAGAGCCATGCTAGAGTCCCACTGCCTGGGCCCATGCTCAGGCATAGCAACTGGTACTGGGCACTAGATCCATGATGTGTGAAAATGATTTTCCACCTCAGCCCAAACAATCTTATTACAATAATTCTAATATACTTGGATTTGAAATAGAAGTAAGATATTAGAAGTTATCTTTGGAAGCCACTATTTGCTGTAATTACATTTGAACAAATCTGATGTCAGTTTTCAATCTCAGTAGTAACTTTGGTATTATGGAAACTGGAATATGGAATATTGTACTCAGATATATAATACATGTGGAATTGGTGGAACATACTGAGACACCATAATCCCAAAAGGATTATAAGAGGTTTACCAAGCAAACACAGATTTGCACATGAGAGCGATCTCTAGCTTGTCACAATTATTGTCCTGGTAATAATTGCTAGCCATTTTTGGACCAGGCTAATATTAATAATAAACATCCAGAGGCCTCACAGATGCTTCTTGTGAAGTAATGGCTTATAGACTTTAAAGCGGTGGAATCACTTTGCATTAATTGAGTGACAAAGTGCTTTCCCCAAACCCTTTTTATGACCCCTGCAAAGTGTTTGCTTTGCTCTTTGCAAGGAAGAAATTTTGTTTCAAATTAATTCACAGACGCCTATTCTGAATTTATTGCCATTCTTTTTCTAATTCAATTTTATCCTCCTAGGACATGGCCTCATTAATTGGTGCTTGTGGTGGAATATTTTCAAGGTCCTACATACTTTGCTGGAACATAGTTTAATAGGCTATATTGTATTAGAAAGACACAAGTCATACCAATGGCATTACACACAGAAACATTTAAAAACTCCAGTTTGTAATTTTTCATTGTCTTGTTGGCTGCAGAGTTTAAATGGGAATGGAAAATAGGTTATAGCTGAGACTGTGGTTATTTTTTAGTTTTTAATGTTGTGAATGTTTTCTTTCAGTTAGGTTTTTATTTTTATTTTCCAACAGGATTTGGGGGTTATGACTAGATGGTATTGCATACATTATATAAAATTCCTGTAAAAGAGCTAAGTTTATCACAACTCAGAGTTGCACTGTGAGAAGCTGGGCTCAGGTGAACTAGTATAGCTTTCTGGTAATGTTTTCTAGATAACTTTACCAATGTATTTTTGTGCTGCCTTCATAGCAGTTCATACAAATAAATTATTATTGTGCTTTATGACATGACTTCATGACATGTGAAATTCATTGGTTTTCATACTTTAAAGAATTCTGGGAATACTTAATCTTTTCTTTTACAACCATTATTGTCAGTGTGCATGTTACTAGGCATTTACCCTGTGTTTGGGAAGGCAGAGTCCAAAGGGAGAACCTGGAGCAGAAAATCGTCTGTGTGATCCTTAGTTTCTGCGGTCCCTCCTTCCAGAGTTTACACCTAGTCTCAAGGACAACTTATTCTCTTTTGCACAGACTATTCTAATTGTTATTAGGCACACTTTCACTTTGAATAAGGCTTGTTATCAATGGTTTTCAGATTTGAGCTTAGGGGGTAATTTTCAGCCCAGAATATTGAGTGCCTTGGAAATATGCCTAGCACATTGCTTCTGACTCCTTGAGAAGCCTGTATCAGCATCACCCTCAAGCTAAGTATGCTTATGTTCCAAACTTCTGTCCTAATCTAGCTGTTCCCACCTTACAGTTCAAGAAGCATCTACTGAGGAAAATGGGGAGGAAAAAAGAAAAAAGAAATAAAGGTCCAGTGCAGCAAACTGTGAATTCAGAGGTGGAGAGGGAGAGAGGCTGGTAAACTAGTCTGGCACACTAGTCTGGCACAGAGATGGTCCTGAGAGGGTGCTGATGTTATGGAAATTTGGGTTGGAAGATTTTTATGGAATTGGTTGAGGATGTTGCCTTTTGACAGTGAGGCTTTGTCTGGGAATACCCATACTCCCAACAGCATGTGGCTGAAACACTTTTAATACTTGGGGGCTTGGAGATTCCTATGTTAGACTTGGTGCTTTGAGGTCTGGACGATGTTTGTTGTGTGGATTCTTCTATTGCTTTATACTAATAATACTGTTATGCCTAACTGCCTGCATTTGATTCAGTTGCACACATTCAGTAGCTCTGTGCTGTGCAGAAAACTCTGACACAGTTTATTACACTTTTCTAAAAAATTGTAGGCAAACTGTTCACTCCTTGACAACTGCAGGACTGTGAATATAATGATACGAAAGCAGATGGTAGCTAGAGAGAAAGATAGGTCAGTAGCATAGCAGCAACCACAAACATTGATTATTCTATAGAGGCAAGATTGTTCTTTTGCAAATGTCTTAGACAAGTAGTAGGGGGACTTATGTAAATAACTGGAAGTATGAGGAAGGGGTCTAGAAGCAGTAGTGTGACTAGAAGTATGTGTGGCATTAATATCACAACACTGTTTTCCTTCTTGTCTTTCAGTAAATCTGTAAGGAATAATGAGGTGAGGCATTGGCATTTGCCATGGTTAACAATTTAGAAAAGATGTGGTGGGGTAATACGGGAGTTTTCAGCAGTGACAGCAGAGACTTTGACATGCAGCAGTAAAAAGGCCCTAAAAAAATGGGTCTGATCTTCCATTGTGCCCTACTACTTCCCAGAAGTTTGTGGCTTTTGAACTCTTCACAAACACTCAACTTGAAAACCTCTTTAGTAACAGATGCACTGTACCAAAAGTTTGCCTTCAGCATGGTCATATGCATGTTTGTACTGCTTCTTGTCTGCCTTTTGACCATACTTCTTCTGCCTTTTAGACTATGATGTACTTGGTCATGTGTAGTGTGTCCTGGGGGTCCAGCCCACATATGCTGTTTTATGGTATGGAAGGCAGACAAAAGAGGAAAGGGTAGTTGCAGAGATTGTTGAGATGAGCACTGAGTTTGTTTTCAAAAAATGAGATTTTGCATATGTAATCACATGGACTTTGAAGTTAAGGTGCTGGGCAGGTTTCTACAATTCCTGTACCTAAACCTATCTGGACAGGAAGTTATCTCAGATGGAAACGTCAATGAGGTGAATAAGACAGCAAATGTCTACAGGCCCTACTTTATGCATTTCTTACTGTTTTAGATGTAGTCAGGTTTTCTTGGAGGGGAGAGGGAGCGAAGAAAAAGAATTTGAGATTTGT
The DNA here is from genome assembly GCA_002631895.1 of Agapornis roseicollis. NCBI lineage: Eukaryota > Metazoa > Chordata > Aves > Psittaciformes > Psittacidae > Agapornis > Agapornis roseicollis. The sequence goes on from NDXB01017961.1 coordinate 30,159, forward strand.
TTGAAACAATAAAAATGGTTTAAAAAGCATTTAAAATTACTTTACATACATCATATATAAAACCAGGTGTCTGTGATTAAACAACTTCATTGTGTGCAAAAGCCAGAGGATGACTCTTATTGAGTATAACTTGCTTTTTTAGAAGAGCTCTCAGTCAGAATGATCGAAATGTAAAAACAGAAGAGGTCTGAAAAACAGCCAGAGAAATCGTCCTGGATTTCATAAAGCCCCCAAAAGATTATATGACTTCATGTCATGGCTTTGGGAGAATGATAAAATTGAAGTTGATAAATGGCTTGTGTTAATGATTTGGCTCGTGGTTTAGTTTTCAAAATACTTTATTGTAAAACTTTTTTATTGCTCATTCTTGATATAGGTTTTGTTTGTTTTTACTGAGACAGTCTGTATATTTATAGTGCAGCAACTCTCTCCATTCTGCCTGGATAGTTCATGAACAGGGAGCATGAAAAAAGCATGGCTATGTAGCCAAGAGAGTATTGCTTTATTTGAGTGTTTATCTGAATCTGCTGTGACTCTTCTGTCTGATCTGACAGTAATTTCTGTTTTAGAATCATAAAATAGTTAGGGTTGGAAAGGACCTTAAGATCATCTAGTTCCAACCCCCCTGGCATGGGCAGGGACACCTCACACTAAACCATGTCACTGAAACCTCTGTTCGATCTGGACTTGAACACTGTCAGGCATGGAGCATTTACCACTTCTCTGAGCAGTTTGTTCCACTGCCTCACCACCCTCACAGTAAAGAACTTCCTCATTATATCCAATCTATATTTCCCTGTTTAAGTTTTTACCCATTACCCCTTGGCCTATCACTACAGTCCGTAATGAAAAGCATCCCTATAGGCCCCCTTCAGATACTGGAAGGCTGCTATGAGGTCTCCACGCAACCTTCTCTTCTCCAGGCTAAACAACCCCAACTTTCTCAGCCTGTCTTCATATGGGAGGTGCTCCAGTCCCCTGATCATCCTTGTGGCCCTCCTCTGGACTTGTTCCAACAGCTCCATGTCCTTTTTATGCTTTTTCAAGCAAACCTGTTTGGTTTTCTTATTTTTTGTTTTTTTGTTGTTTTTTTTTTTTTTCTACGATTCTACATAGATTCTAAAGACAAAGTTCTAACCTCACTGCCATGTGCAGGGACACCTCCCACTAGACCAGGTTGCTTAAAGGCCATGTCCAACTTGGCCTTGAACACTGACAGGGATGGACCATTCACAGCTTCCTTGGGCAGCTTGTTCCAGTGCCTCGCCACCCTCACGGTAAAGAACTTCTTCCTTATATCTAACCTGAACTTCCCTTGTTGAAGTTTGAACTCATTACTTCTTGTCCTATCATTACAGTCCCTGATGGAGAGTCCCTCTATGGCATCCTTTTAGGCTCCCTTCAGATACTGGAAGGCTGCTTCCAATTAGCTCATCCTGTCTTTGTATAAGAGGTGCTGAAGCCCCCTTATCCTTGTGGCTGTCCTCTGGACTTGCTGTGTATGCATATGTGTGTATATTTTTAATCTTGGAAGGAGAGTGGGGAACTATTTTCCCTTTTTTTGTTAAAAGCAACCCAAACCAAGCTCCAGTCAGGTAGTGTATTTGCCTTGCATGAAGGCATGTAGGCTCTAGTTTTGTTGCGTGCTTCAAAGGATAGCAGTAAAGCTCCTTAATGCTATAGCCCTACTTTAAGATGTGAACCTGAGACACCCCTGTACATGATATTATGTGAAAGGTTTGGTAACAGCTGACTTACTCCATTCCCGAGACAGTCCTTTAAATCCTTCATTTTTTTTTGTGTCTCTGCAATAGTCTTTCCTGTGTTTGTATCAAAGGAGGTCCATCCTCTCCTCCTTTGCTTTACTTCTCCCTTTTTGTTTTTTTCCTACAACGGAGCAGGAAATGCTTAAGGAAGTGAATGGTATTTAGATTTGCTTATATCTAGGGTGCACACAGCCGGGAACTGCACACTGGACTGCTCAATGACTCCTGCAAAGTTAATTTTTAGAGTTGTACAAATTACACACATTGGCAAAGAGGTAAGAATTTGGATTCTTTACTATCATTACTAATATTTTATATCAGTATAAATCCTCGATTTTAATGGAAGTTGTAATATATGCCACAAAACTGGTGGAGCGTTGGATACTACAGACAGAATTGGATGATGTAAAAACTTGTCTCTCCTGCTGTGATCTCAAGAACACTGTAAAAGACTGAATTATTCCTGTTTGCTTACTATTGCTCTGGTAGTGTGGTGAGATCCTGACCATATGAAATCAAATGCATAATTCCTATGTATTTCAACAAGATCAGGATTTCATGTTGGAAAGGATCTTAAGATGTTAGGATTTCAGTGTGTGAGGTAGTCATGGACCTAGTATTAGTTCTAACATAGCCCAGAAATGTCAAAGATGTTTTCTGTGAATCATGCCTTTATTACACTAGCAAACCAAAACTGCTCTCAGGAGCTAGAATAGTTTTAGTTCAAAGCCATGACAATCAGTTACAGCTAATAAGCTGCCATCCTGAAAAAACCTCCAAAGCCTTCCAGAATGTGCAGAGAAGACTGTCTAGTTTATCTGAGCCATGTTCAGGTGGTATTTCTGTTGTTGTTTTAACATCCCTAAACATATGCTTTTATTGGATGGATTTTAAAATATCTGTCTTCAAAATCTCTAAATGGCATATCTAACATGCCTGAGTATCTTTTGAAGTAAGAGATACTTTTTTTTTCCCATTTAATTACATTGATTATAATAGAATATTGTGAAAGCATATGGTAGGTTAATTAAGTTAATCAAGATTTGGAGTAGATGTTCAGTTTTTCATTAGTGATGTTCAGACTCTTAATGGAAGCACAATGGAGATGTATCTTCAGTTGAGGGGAAACACTTTTTAGAGAACTCTCAGAAATACCTTAATGCAGATAGGAAGGACTTTATGAGGCAAGTAAATCTCGGGACAGATGTTCATTTTGCAAAAAACTGGCCATTCATGAAAGGCCATATCCCTCACTTTAAAAATAGTAGTAAAATCTCAGTAACCTTAATGTCCCGGCATGCTTGAGCAATAATATTGGAGTTGTAGGAAAGGTTATAGAAATGTACTGAAAATTTACTTTCTTCTGGTTCTGCAATCCCATCTACTGGGATGGGAAACACCATAATTTTCTGCCTTTTATTATGATCTGACCTACTGCTTTATATGACATAAGGTTGTGAGAATAAGACATCTGTGCCTAATAAGGCTCCTCTCTGAATATACTCTGATAGCTATTAGCTGCATTTTGTGGAAAACCTATTAAGTTTTTTCATCTACTCAGTAATATGCATTGACCCAGAAAAAGCTTTCCTCCAGGTTCAAATGTGAAGAGAAGCAACTGAGTGTGTGCATTTCCACTGACACAGAGTCACTGGGGACTAAACTGTTGGGCTAAAGTCTTCATTGTCTCTGCCATAAGTCAAAGTTTCAGCAGCTGCCAAGGCAAATTTGGGCTTGCTGCAAGTACAGGTGTTTGTGAGTCATTAGGCTTAAAGTGCCTTCGTGTATGAAATAGGGTGAGAACAGCCAGTTGTTTAGGCAGCGTAAAGCCTTTTGTACTCCTGTGCTGGATACTTTGTACCATTAATGTAATTGAAAAGTTAGTATTAAATTTGTAGTGCCTTTCTGAGCTGTTTTAAATACAGACTTGTACACTTCAACTTTATACAAAGGTATCTAGAGGTAATGTATTCAAATCATAATGGCCTTGCTATAGAACTCTAGGTATAAGAATCTGACCATAAGGGTTTTACTCTTGGCTCTGCAGGGGCAGTCTGTGACTTTAGAGAGCTTGCCTGACCCTGCCTTCCCAGAAATACATAAGCACCTTGGTCCCATCACTTGTTACTTTCATCCTCTTGAAGAATATTATTTTTAGTGTCTTTTCCTTCAGTTTGCTTATCTGCAAAATGGGGACATTTCTATAGGTGGTTTAACACACATAAATACACATGAGGAATTTCTCAGATACTTGAATGAAAGGTGCTATGCAAAATGAAATCTGTATCATATATCCTGGGTGAAGAGCTCTGAGAATGTTGGTGTCTGAGGAGATACTAATGGCAGGAGGAATCTTAGTGTACCAAAATACTGAAATATAAAATAAAATAACAATTGAAATTGGCAACATTTCTAAAATTAATTCTTAAAGTACCTTCCAAAAGCTGAGCTGGCTTTCTAAAAATCAAGACTGTCATTCTGAAATATCTAACTTGAGGAGTTACAGGTGTGATATGAAAATCAGGGGTGAATTTCCTTGTTTATATGTGCAGTGTGCAGATGACAATGATCTTTTCTGTCCTAAAATATTCATGCATATATATATATTGGTGGAACAGTTATATGCTTGTGGCTAAATACTGCTTTTCTCTAGAGGGATTTAAATTCCATCAAAGCTATTACTTTCATATGTATAATGTAAGCTCATTATTTAGACAAACATAATGGCCTAGATGTTTATTTTCAGCAACTCTCTCCAGCTGTATTGATAAATAGATGTTGGAGAGGTTGGATGTGGTTCTCCAGCATACATTCCTTGGATAGAGTTTAGAATGCACACGCTCAGTGTAGTGAATGGAACAAACATGTCTACATAGGGGTAAAATTCTGCAGATGGACCATGCTTTTAATGCATTATTTGTATGGCAAAAGTAGGGTGTGTGTTGGTAAGGCTGCCTAATGAAATTTAGTACTTTGTAGTGATGCCTGAGCTAATGGGGGCAACAGGCATTGGATGGCTATTACATGTCTTCTCCCTTATATGTCTCCATATATGTCTCCATATATGTCTCCTATATGGAGATGTCTCCATATAGGACTGGGTAATTTATACAGACCTTGTGAGTTTGGGAGCAGTTGTCACCCAACAAGTTGTAAAAAGCAAGGTTTAATGTACAATACTTTATACAAGCAATTTGGTAATATTCTTAATGGGCTGAACGAAAACTTGAATTGTGTGTCTTATATAGCACATGACTAGATCATTTCAGCACTTTCTGAACTGTTTCTGAGTTGAAATAACAGTCTTTTGTCTTCCTTTGCTGTTTCATAGGAAAATAAATATGAGTTGCATACCTGATCTAACTTTGGAATTAGTGATGGAGATCTCTTCCAGCCTGAATTATTCTATTCTTCTGTGATTTAAGAGTGGGTATATGTATATAGTTGGAGCCATTCCAGATGTGAATGAGTCTGTAGACACCCTTATTGACTGTGGAGAGGAGGTCTAGTGTTTGTATTGTGTTTCTGTGAAGGTTATGACTTTTGCCTGTGAAATTCTCTGCTTGAATTCTTGGCTTCTCATGTCTCAGCAGTTAATCAGGAAAGCCTGGACTTTACTTTTGGGAATTAAAGGAACAATAGCTTGAAGGCAGGCACTACTTTTGTGTCTTAAAACCTCTTGTTAGTGGAGTATGACTTTTTCTTTTTTTCATGCCCAGTGTTACCTCATGTTGCAGGAAGTCTGTCAGGGCTACCTTTCTGATAGATTTTTGACAGATGGAGCATCATGTGTGGTCTTTGTGTTAATTCCATATCCTGGTTTGTCTTCTGACAGTCAGGAAACATGTGCCAGTAAGCAGGAATAGCTAACTGCTTGTCATGCTCGGAAAAAGCATTGGGCAGAAAAACAATTAGCTACTCTGGCCATTTAACTGCAAGGCTAACTTTTAATTAAATAAATTTGTGGTGAGATACTTAAGAGTATATTTTATCACCACAGTATCAAGTGTCAGAGATTTTGGGTTATAAGGTTCTGTATTTTTCTGAAATTTGGGAACAAGTCTGTCTGGGGAGCCAGGGAGGCACCCTGTCTGCTATAGGGCTAAACAGGAAGTTTGCCCTGAAGGGGAGGATGACACATGTGGTCCAGTTAGTGAGGAGGCTCTTTCCTTTCCTGGGGATATTGCCCAGCCTAGCACCCTTGATAGCTCTGTGACTGGCACCCAAAAGTAGGAAGCATTGCTGTAAAAGACTACCTTTCTTCTTGCCTGTTAGCTGAGTCACAGGTATCTGCCCCTGGTAAACCTCAGGTGTGGGATTTGGAGATTCTGTCCAAGGCAATGATCAGGAGGGATCACAGTTTTGGAAACAGAGCGTTATGATGTTTGTATTTTGTTCTTGGTGAAATATTGGACTGTTCCCATTCGTAGACTTAGGAGAAGGAAAACTGGACATGCCAGTTCTTCCCAGACAGGAACAAGCTGGATGACAGTGTGGTCTAGATAACTATGAACGAATTATTATTTTTAAGCATACTGTTGTGGTTTAAACCCAGCCACACAGCTCGTTCACTCACTCAGCCCCCCTTTCTTGCCCTTCCCTGCTTCCAGAGGGATGGGGAGGAGAATCAAAAGAATGCAATTCCCACAGGTTGAGATAAGAACAGTTTAGTAACTAAGGTATAACACAAATCACTGCTGCTACCACCAATAATAATAATGATAAAGGAAATAACAAGGGAAAAGAGTACAGCATCTCACCAACCACCGACAGATAACTTGCGACACCCCAACCCAACCGAGTGCTGACTGACCCACTCCTCCAACCATCCCTGTAGCATCTCATGTGAATACTATCTCAAAAAAAAAATACTTAGTTTAAGGAGAAATATATGCTTTCATAAGCAAAATAACACTTTGGCTCTTCTAACAAAGAATATAAAAAGTAGAAGTCATAGTGTCTGTGAAGAAATTGGTTTGGCATGTTTATGGGATAATTAACAGGTTGAAAAAATTTTGCAGCTAGCACTTGCTGATGGTACTGTGAAGCAGAATTACTGTGTCACTTGCATATTTGCAAGCTTAGACCAAAGTGTGGGTGATATTCTTCATTCATGTCACAAAGCAACACATGATGTGTGGTGGTCTCAAAGTATCATTAACATTTTGCCTGTTAATTTCCGTGGGACCAGAATTTCATATGCCTAATTAAATATCATAAATGATTTGTTAATTATAAAATTTGCATTTGCTACCCAAAACTCTCAGGGACTTCACCAAAGCCTTATATTTGCAAAATGTCTAGAGCTGGGCCCAAAGTCTGATTTTCAAAAATTACATGAGCAAACTTTGTTATTATTCAGATTTGTAATTCAATAGGATTCAACAGCTCTTTTTCTGAAGTATCCTTTTTGAGAAAAAGAATCATTTATAGGAAAGGTTACCAGATTGTTATATGAATCATTCCAAAAGACTCCCATTCTTATTTAGGTGGGTTGGTTAATAATGGAGAACTTAGGTATTCATTTGCATAAAGAAAGGTTTTGTGATTTTTTTTTTGTTTGTTTGTTTTTTCTTTTTCCCTCCCTTTAAACAGTATTTTATAATTTTGGTCAAAACAGATACTTTTTGTGTATGTGTGTATCCTGTTCTTTCAAGTTATTGCAGAGTCTGAACAAAATTGACCTCAGAGAGCTCATGTCCCACTTAGATTATACCAACAGTCTGCAGAGAATTTACGTATGTATAAGGAGCTGCAGATTTTGAAATAACCAATCACAAATACAGTTATCACCATTGCTATATATTTTTCCCCGATCTTATTTAGGAGTCAAGCAACAAGTTTTCAGTGTGGTTTTCTCAAGAGCATCACAGATGCAGGGCTGCCCTGTTCCATAGAAGTCCATAGCTTTTAAATTCTGGCAAAATTACAAACAAGAATTTACAATGAAAACAAGCAGACAACTGGTTAACTTGGCAGCATCGTAAATGGACTTTGGAGAAGGAAACTCTTTCCTTTGCAGTGGTACACAGTATAATATATCACAGAAAATCAGACACGAAGGGTCATTGCGAATAGTCATATTATGGTTTCTTGTGGTCTGTGGCAGAATCAGCTGGAATTGCTGGACTGGGTACTGTTAAGCCATGATGTTTCATTCTCATTCCTGGCACATAATTAAAAGAAGCATTAAAAGTTGGAGGTTCAGATTATCTTTTAAAGCAAAATGCTCGGAAATAATTCAGATCTAGAGTTCTAACCTAGTTAGTTCCAAATTTTATCTTTCCTACAAACCAAAGGTTTCAGCGAGGTACAAGAAAACTACTGAGGAAGCAGAGTATCTTTAGTGGATAATCTTGACAAATATCAGCAGGAAGAAGACAAGAATTGCCAAAGGATTACAAATATTCATAACCATTTCTTTTTTATAAAGGTCGAAGAAAGGAGGATGAATCATACTCTGTATGAATTTTTTTCAATGAACTATGGGAGGTTTCCATATGCTCAGTTTGACTTTACCTGCAAAACCTCTTCATCTGGAGTATATTTAAATGTAGTAATTGTTAACAATGGTTGCATTTTAAATTGAGATGCTGATAACAGTGGAAGCAGGAGATTTTACAGTGAGGATGTTAAGCAGCTGTGATATGGGGATCTCGGATTTTTCATAATAATTTAAAAATACATCTTTAAGCTCTACTTTTATGTTGGTTTTCTGAAAATATGAGAATTTGTACAATACACAATGTAATTTAATTATTTTTATAATTGTATACTCTCATCCTTCATTTATCTGTTAGTGAATGACAGGCTTTGCAGTCAGACATATTTCGTCTTAATACAATAACCCAAAATCTGAGTTAATGTTAGATTCTTGAAAAATACTAAGTGGCCTGTCACGTACCTTTTGCATAAAGATCTTCCCCTAAAACTGTTTTATTTTGTATTCAACTTGGTCGTATGTGTTTATAAAGAATTAGCCTCTGTCAGTCCCACAGAGCCATGCTGAAAGAGGACTCCCTTTGGATGAATACAGAGGACAAGCACTGGCTCTCAAAATGCAAGGACAGGCATGAGGACTAATTTTATTTTGCACTTTCTTTAGGATGCAGTTTCCTCAGACAGCAAACCATGATACCAGTGCATGAAGGACATGGCTAGTAGTTTTTGTGAGAGTCCTTCAGCTAATAGCTAGCTCTTCAAAACAAAGTTGGTTGTATCTACACATTGCAATGTCAGAGATTTCACGTTCTGCTTAACCAGCATCATGCCATCTGGAGAAAGTAGCACCTCTGCAAAAAGAAATAGAAAAGTGATGTTGCGACCAAAGCAGTAGGAGCCGCTTCTTACAATATTAGGTAACACTGAGCACCCTTACATGGTGCTTTGTTTTGAACTTTGTTAGCTGTAGTCAGTTCAATTTACAGTGCTTATTGCATACTGTAAATATGCCCAGGCTGCAATTCTAGCTGATAATCAAAGTGAAAAATCTATTTTTTAGAGATGCAAAAGATCCTGCATCTCTATTCAAAGGCCAGGCAACAAGGAGTATCCAGTGATTGCTGTAAAAATGTTACTAACATTGTAAACCCAAAGATTTTGTAATATGTATTAGCCTTACCCATAAAACTTCTGATTTTATCTGAAAGTAACAATTTAATATTTTTTATTTATTTCAGTCTCCACATTCACTGAGTATTAGTACATTTGTACTAATGTACTGGTACACAGTGTACATTAGAACATGTGCACTGAAGGTAAAGTACATCTTTTTCCACTTCTGTAAAAGCAATACACTCTGAACACTTATAGCATACATTAATTCAGGTAATTCTATGATTTATCTTTACCAAAAAATTCTGTCCAGTGCTGCTCCACATGTAACTGTTAAGGTTTTGGGACAAATGAGTGAGTCATAAACTGAAAGCCAAAGAGAAGCAGGGAGAACTAATGAGAGCAGTGATAATCCAAAGTGAACTAGTACTTTCATTAATTCCTATTCATTCTGTAATGTTATCTCCTTATGCTTGGTCATGTTATCTTTATTTATTTATTTATTTATTATTTTTCATGTGGTATACTTTATACTGCACATATAGTGGACTTTAAGTGGTTAGTTTGTCATACGGTTGCTTTGGATGAGGACTTTATTGTCTCTCTGTTTCTGAAGGAAGATGAGGCAATAGTAGATATTCAGTAGAAATGTCAGTTATTCTGATGTCAGCATTTTAAAATTACTTTGATAAAAACTAGCACATGAGTTTTCCTGATTCCTCTATAGAATCAAGAATCTAACCAGCCTTATTTCTAGGATCTGAACATGTATGCTAACATACTGACAAGTAATCTACCAAAGAGATCAGGCTTTGTTTCAAGAGAAGGTTGGGAGCAAGCCAAAATAGGGCTTTTATTGTGCAGAACCATATGACAAGCCTAGATTAAAAAGGTACTTAGAGAAAATATTTTTCTCTGTGGTCATGCCATACTTAACTGCAGTCAGCTTTCTGAGCATCAAAATATACTGCTGAATGCACATTTCAATTAATTTTAATATGAAGAAGAGCTTCTCAGGATAGTTGATGTGCTGTAATAGAAAAGTGAAAATCTAGGGGGAGTTGAGGGAGCTATAGTAATATTACATTTGGTGGAAGCATATACACAGATGTGCCTGGAGGAGGGAAGGTGCTTGTTCTCTGCAGTAACCAGAATTAGATGAGATAAATGAAACGGGGAGGTTATATTAGTTGTCTGGGTTTTTTTGTCTGTTTCTTTATCTCACCCCAAAATTGAACTTATTAGGAAAATAAAAAGTATAAAGCAGTGAGAAAAATTAACACGTTTAAGGTTTAAGAAACAAATGTTTTTGAGATGTGGACTGATTCATTCTATTTTTATAGCATGTGTTGCTGAAAGGTCCTGGTTGGTGAAGGAGCTCATAGGTGCTGCTGTTACTGTGTATGACCTGCTGCTGACAGGTTGTGAAGTAGTTTTATTTCTTAAGTTCAAAATGGAAGAAACTTTACACAGCAGGACTACTTTCAAAAATAGTTTTTCAACTTTTTGGCGATGTGTCTCCCATTAATTTGTTCTGGTTGGTCAAAGTGTCAATCCTGCAGATAAATAAAATACAAGCTTGGAAAAATTAAACGGCTTGTGTTTCATTGATGAGCAAAACCATATGAAATTACACAAATGATTAGATCTGCCAGTTTATGTGGAATGACAGAATTTTTCTCTACCTGCCAAGCAGCAGAATGAAAAGCTGTAATACTCTGGCCTCAGATCTACAAATTCTTGCCAGTTCTAGCAGCTATTAGTCTCATGAAAAATCACACTGATTGTAATGGAGGGAATTCCAAGATTTAGGTGCAATAAAGGCATTTTCTTTCTGAACAAATTCTGCGTCTAACTTGTAAGATTATAATGTTATTTTGCATACAGTTGCAATAACTCTGAAGAATTTACTGTAAAAACTTTATGACCTTAAAGAAAAAAGTGCAGTTAAGGAGATGTTTATAAATCAGGCTTTCTGTAGAAGTTTGTTAAATTTGTAAACATAAAGCATAGTTTTGTAACTGTAGAAATAATAATTTAAGTTCCTGTACTTCCTGTGGGTCCATTAAAATGAGTCTTTTGCTTTTTAGGGTTATGAAAAAGATCAGCATTTTTAAGTTTCAAGGTAATTATCATCATATTGTTTCATAAGCCAATTTAATGCTGAAGTGTGAAAGAATAACAAGATCAGATCTCTTAAGATTTGAGATGGACAGCCTCCAAAGACTCAAAAGCATACAAATAACAAAACACAGTAGCAGTTATTTTGAAAAGGCAGCAAAACGCATACCAAGAAGAGAAGGGGAAAAAAAAAGAATTCCAAGTCACATATAACATTCTGATCCCATTTAAACTAGTGCCAGCCTCCTGTTTCTTGAACCTAGGATTTAACCTTTTCTTTTGTTACACACTTTCAAAGCACATATGGGCCTTTGATATCTAATTGATAAGACAAATGACCTGAAAATATGCAATGACCTAAAAATTATGTAGGGCAAAGGGCAATATAGATGAATGATAGACAGAAAGCCCAGAGAACAAAGTTAACCTTAGAATTTGCTGGCTTCCATACATCTTCCTTGCTAAACTTTTTTCTCGACTAAAGATTAACGTATGTAACAGTTCTGGAACTAAATGGCTAAACGAAGTGTGGGCTTATCTTCATCTTTATGGCATACCTTTACTATCTTTCTGCTGGGGTGGATAAGATGGATTTCTTTTGTCATCTATTTCAAAATCCTCAGCAGTTTTCCAGGAGCAGTGAGCTAAGACCTATCAGCATGGATTAGATTTTTTTCTTAATGGAAAGTTGTATTATGGGGCATGTAAAGAAGACCTTGCTGTTACTTAAGAAATGTTGATATGACTACAGGATTGAAAGCCAAATATACATTGGCTTTACGCACAGTTATCATGGCTTGACTTCACGAATGAAGATTTGGGAAGGGCTTTACCCATGCTTACTACAAGCGTGCTGATGACTAAAAAGGCCAATGTGGGACAGGCAAACCCAGTTGCAAAAAGTGCAGTGAAAAGTCTCCTTGGGTGGTATAGGCGGGGTGCGATTCTTTCTATGTTGTCTTTTCTCCTTGAGACTAATTCTGCATGAGTTCTCAAAGGAGACAACAATGCTATGGAGCAACCAATGTCCTGATCTGCCTGCATGTGCGGTTGGGTCTGTGGCTTCTAGTGCCCCTTTATCACCTGCCATTTGGTCCCTCGCCTGTTGCTACAGGGCTTTGCAAGTGTAGGTAAAACCTTTGGGCCTGTGCAGTGGATGTTTTAGGTGAGGCACAGCGTGCACGGAACTGGCCCCACTCTTTACACCTGAAGTTTATCTGCCAGGGCCTCGTGAGCTTGGACGGTGACAGCAAAGTCCTCAGGCCGTAGGCTTGGTTAGAGTGTCCTCCTCTTAGATGGATGGCCTTACAAGGCTAAACAAGCTCCATCTGCCCGGATTTGAAGTTAGAGTTGTCCTTCTCCTAGGATGGTTGCCCAAAGGCTAGTGAGCCCATCCTGCCCATGGACACACTTTGTCTGACCCTTCAGTTGAGACGTGTCTGGCATGGAAGACCCTACCAGAGGCATAAGCCATCACCAGCATAGCTCCCAGCCTCACAAGGGCACGCAAGCTCTTTCCCCACAACAAGGGGGTGTTCGTGAAGGAGAAGCACAGTTAAGGGATCTTATAAGTAGCCATTGCTTCCAGCAGCTCCAAGAGTCTGGAAATTCCTCCTGCATGACTGCTGGAGGCCAGCAGGGTCCCCTGAAACCTTGAGGTCTCCATCCCGGACTGATGGACATGGCTGCTGCTTTTCCATTTACAGGTTTAACCATTAGCAAGTCAAAGCACATACCCCAGAGCCACGCACAGAGAGAGGATGTGTGCATGGCTGGCTACACAGACTGCCATAAGCAAGGCAATTTCTTCAGCAGCACTCACATGTAATGCTTCTAGGAGTGAACTAACAGCCAAGTCCCCCTCCTCTTTGGCTGGTAAGTATTGATGTTCCCTAGGGAATGAAAGCACACATGCATTCATGGATACACCAAGCACTGGTGGAGCCCCTCCTCCTGGGTCTCCCACTCACCAGCTAGTCTAGTTCAGTGCTTGTTGCAGTCACATGTACTCACACTTGTCCCACAGGCACCCCACACTCATGGGTTCCCTCAAATACCAGCATGAACCCTCTGCCCACTTGATACCCTCCTAGGTCCCCAGAGCCTGCTACTCACTGACTAGTTCAACCTGAAGGTTGTGGGTGAATGCACAGTCATGCCCCATGCATGCTGGGTTAGTTTTGTAATGCACCACCTGGAGATCTTTGGTGTTGTCTCTGTTTATCCGTTATCAGTTTGTGTGTTTTTATTTATTGCTTCCTTCTTTGCTTATTATCCCCTGATGTATTGGAAAGGTCGTTGATTGGATAAAGTTAATGAAGCAGATAGTCTCACTTTTTATATGCCCTTACACAAACAGGCTTCATGCAGTGTAACATGGTAGAGTAACAGCTTGAGCTCAGTAACCTGTGCTCCATCTACCAAAAGGCTGTGCAGGCTTCTGGCTGCTCAGACAGCACTTCTGGCCTCTGACCCCAGTTCAGTAGCAAATTTAGCTGTGGTGATTTAAGATATTTCTTCCGAAACTGTCCATCCCTGTGCTTATCAAAGGCTTTCTCTGTTGCAAATAGCAGGTGAACACATGACTCCTCTGTTGCTACAGTTTGTATTTTAGCGTCTTAGCATGAGTTGTTAATGAGGAGTAACAGAGCATTCATATATTCCATTGCAACTTGCAGTAACTTTTGCCCTGGCACATTTGATTCTCATGTTCTGCAAGGGCACTGCCAGACTGAACTGCGAAGTTCTAGGGCTGGTTGCAGCAGGGCAATGCACTGAATCCACTGGACTTACTGCATGAGGGTGCTTCCCTTGATAGCAGCACCCAACCCTGCTGAGCTGAAGCTGACCCAGCTTAATTGAGAAGAGCTCCAGCCACTGTTCTAGTAGCCTTGTGAACATATCCTATCTACGTGTTTCTTAATTGTCATTAGAGTTTTATCTTGCTAAATTTGTTTGGGTTTTTTTTTTTTTTTTTTTTTTTTGGGGGGGGGTTTGTTTTTTTTTTTTTTTTTTTTTGGGGGGGGGTTTGTTTTTTTTTTTTTTTTTTTTTGGGGGGGGGTTTGTTTTTTTTTTTTTTTTTTTTTGGGGGGGGGTTTGTTTTTTTTTTTTTTTTTTTTTGGGGGGGGGTTTGTTTTTTTTTTTTTTTTTTTTTGGGGGGGGGTTTGTTTTTTTTTTTTTTTTTTTTTGTTTTTTGGGGGGGTGTTCGTTTTTTTTTTTAATGTTCTGTTTTCTGGATCTCTACTTGCCCATTGTGCACAAATCAGAGTGTGGGAAACATTACAAGGTCAAAGAGCTTGTTGGTGCCAGCTCCTAGCATTTTTGGCATAACAGATCTTTATCTCAGATCTTACAATCCTTCCAGTAAAATTAACATCCTGAATGGTTCATCTCCTAAATAGGAAAAAAAATGGGGAAGGTTGAATAAAGTGAGTGAAGAAAACATTTAGTGCAGATAGGATGGAGAAGAGCTAGAGGAACACATATCCAAGTACAGAGTTATGGGGAGAGATATGTAGAGCCATAATTCCGGTGCAAAGGAGAGCAAGGAAGCCTAGCAGTATGATTTGAGGGATCTTTGGTGACCAAGTGAGAGGCAGTCAAATCCCACCTGAGGAAGGTGTGGGCAGGTCCTAATGAGAAAGTGACACATAGGAAAGTTTAGGACTGGCAGTGGAATAAGGAGACACCACCTTCTACAGAAGTCCCAAAAGCATTCATAGGGAACATTGAAAAGTGTATTAGTTGTTTAGCCTGTTCTTAAGTCTCCTCAAATATTTTAGAATTTGCCTTATACAGTGTGTTAGGAAATAGATTTTTCTTAAGAATTATAAAGGTCTAGCTGTTGCATCTGTACCAACAGTAAGTAGAATTCTACTTAAATGAGTAGCCCTATTTCCACTTGAACTGTTTCTAACAGAAGAAGGTACTATTTGGTGTGTGTAAGGGCCCCAGAGTAATTTCTGTGAGCTACTGTAGTACTCCTACGTTGAACAGACTGTAGATCACAGCAGGATTTCTCCTGTGGTGTGGTGATACCTCGGATGAGTCACAGCAACAGATTCTAGCCCCAGCCAGCAAAGTACTGATTGTGGCAAGAATGCCTGCAAGTATAGGCAGCAAGTCACTACCCTGTGTTCAAGAATATGGTTGAATTTCAGCTCTATATTGATGCCATGTTTGTACCAATATCTTGGTTACAGACAAGTTTTTTTTAGCTGGTCTTCTTTAGTGGGGTTAGGGTTCTTTCCCCCCATCTCAGCAGATACCCTGATAGAATATATATGGCTTGTAATGCAGCTGTGGATTTTTATGACACCAGAGCAACAGATGTTCTACATTTGAATTAATCTTCAGATGTTACTACTTTGATAAACAGCATCCAGGGACTTTTTACTTTATTGCCCAACTGTTTTTCCATTTGGCATTTGCAGAGTAGAATGTTGAATTCTGAGACTATTGAAAATGATAAATCAGTTATGATGGCTTAATCATTAACACGGATGAACTGAATAATAAGCAACCAATGCGAACATTTGTGTGAAAGTAGCAGCCTATTTATAAGTTTTGAAAATTCCGTGAACTCCAGGAAAACTAATCTTCTTAAAGGCAGACATTATCCTTTTATTCCCCCCCCTCGCCCCATTCTAGTTCTTAAGCTAATGTATGGATGCTTTCTCCCTATGAGTAAAAGCTGCATAGTAGGCATTTTGTTTCTTCTGATTTCTTCCAGCTTCTTATTTCCATTACTTTTGATCAGGTCTACTTATTTTTATGTTGCAGAGATCTTAATTTGTCATAGCACTCCCCACATTTACATGTATTTAAAACACCTTCTGGCTGAAGGAAATTGTCTATCTCAGAAACTATTAAGGGTTTCCTAGCAAGGAGTGTAGGGAGTGCACGTTGCCATGTCTGATTCAGTCAGAATTGGCATGGAGTGCCTGAACCCATCTGTGTGGAAGATCTGCTTCATAGCACAAGTGTGTCTGTTTAAGACATCTGACTGTTAAAATAACAATTTGCCATGAAGATTTAGGGAGTTATTTGGCAGAGACATAACAGGCATGAAGAGATTTGATATATGATCACTCCCCAGTTCTGTCATTGGGAAGTCAGTCAGCATGAGACTTAGCCACTGACTTTCATTAGCAATCCATTAAGGACCTAAGAAATTTGGAGATCTGAACTTACTGTGGGATGAGGACAATAGGGTTTGCCCATGAGATATCAGCAAGTCAAAAAGTTTGCTGCAATATCCAGACACCTCTATGGAATCTTTTTTACATAAAATGAAGACATTTTATATATGTGTTTTGATTCTGTTTTGGATTTGTTGGTTTTTTTTTTTCCTCTGTATTTTTCCCCTCACAAACCTGTCTTCTAAGATTTCAGTTATTTTTAAAAGACAGTTCATTTTGCTGCTGAATTTCTGTTTGGCTTTCACAATATGGTCTTTGGGCTTCATGGAGAGTGGAAGGGTCTGTGGTCTGTGAACAACTTCTAAGACTACTTCTGGAATATGACCAAGGAAAAAAGTTCACATATATTAACTGTGCATGAGGTTGCATTGGAAATTTTTTAGGTGTCTACAAACATCAGAAGTTTGAAAAATCACTGATTTAGAATATGAATATTTTGCTAGCTGAATTACAGGTGCTAAGGCTTGCCCTTTTCTTTGCTTTTTAGTCTTTCCTAGGCATTTTGGCTCTGGAAACTGGTATTTGGCATTTGCCATTTGGCTGGTGGCATGATGCAGTTTTCTTGATGTCTTTTCCTGGAAGACATCACATTTTATTTTTCATTGTGAGCTTTATGGCTGGGTGGTGGGACTAATGCAAATAATTGTAAAGTTCTTCTGGCTTAAGTATGTATTATCTGTGTGTTAAAGAATATTAAAAGCCAACATGCATTAGAAATCAGTACCTAATAAAAGTTTCAAGTGCTAGACTTCCAAGTGCTCCTGAAAATGTTAATGCTCTTATTTTTTGTTTTCTATATTGTCATGTAAACAACTCTTACAAATAACAGTTGAAAAAACCACTTAAGAGAAACTTGCTGTAAACGAATACTTGGCAAATAAACAAAATTAAGAAAAGGTAAAATGCGGACTTTTTCTAGTTGCTCTCAATTGTTGCTGCAACAAATAAAGCAAGCAGTAGAAAGTATTTGAAATTAGTTTTTATTTTAGTTAGCTATGTGTAAATTTTAAGTGTGAAGTAAGGCCAGATCAAGGTGTTGGCTTTTGTCTGAATTGGAAGATTCCTGCGTGGGTCTGAGAATGTGGTGTTAAGCAACCTGCTCTCCTGATAATGCGTCTCAGGCTAAAAATTCATTTCAGAGCACTGGATGCCAAAGTGCTCCATACCTTGCAATACTGATTCCTGGGCAACTTACAGGCTGATATTGTGTACAGCTCTGGTGTTCTCAACATAAAAAGGACATGGAACTGAGTGGACTCATAGCAGCCTTTCAGTATCTGAAGGGGGCCTATAAGGATTCTGGGGAGGGACTTTTCATTAGGGATTGTAGTGATAGGACAAGGGGTAATGGGTTAAAACTTAAACAGGGGAAGTTTAGATTGGATATAAGGAGGAAGTACTTTATTGTGAGGGTGGTGAGGCACTGGAACAAGAAGAAGTGGCAAATGCTTCATCTCTGACAGTGTTCAATTGGACAGAGGTTTCAGTGACATGGTTTAGTGTGAGGTGTTTCTGCCCATGGCAGGGGGATTGGAACTAGATGATATTAAGGTCCTTTCCAACCCTAACTATCCTATAATTCTATGATTCTGATCCTCCATCAAAAAACACAGTAATTTCACTAGTGCATTCAGTTGGAGGTCATATAGCAGTGTCTTAGCAGGATCTTAGCAGTGTTTGACATCTCAGTTCTAAATTACATGTTATGTGTTAATATTCAATGCCAGCTATAAGCAGTTACATGATGTTTTATAGAAATTTAAGTAATTTGAATGTTGAAGCTAATCATGAAGCTGAATATTGTAAGCAGCGTCAAAGTCAGGAAATGAGCCTGCATGGAAGTTAGTTACAGCTGGGGTGCATACAGAGGACTACTTGCCAGTGCAAAAGATATTTGTGACAATGCATGGATTGAGGGATTGATGGCAGTTATGTGACTGTGAATTTAACCATATCCTTTTGTGTGTCTGAAGCAATGGCATCTGTTGCCACCACCTATTCTACTTCTCTGCTTATCTTATGATAAGCAGATTCCAGCAGATATGTATGATACCAGGCTGGGAGCCTAAAAAAGGGGACGAAGGGGACACTTCAATGAAAGTTCAGTGAATGCTCTTCTGAAGTCCCCAGGCAGCAATTGGAGCTTCCGTGGATATGTGCAGTCTCTTGCCTGGCAGAGAGGAAGATGCAACAGAGCTGCTATGAATGGGATTAACATCCTGCAAGAAAGTTTTCCTGACTGAGCTTCTATTTAGTATAAGTAGTCTGTTGTCTAACAAAAAGCTGTTGTGAAAATAAGGTTCAGAAAGTCAGTCGCCCTTAGAGAATATCCATTTGCTACAGCTTCCTGATTTAAAGTAGCATTGCAGCTACCATTTAAAAGTCCATTCTTTATAAACCTCAGCAAACAGGAATAACTAAAAATTTTGGCAACCAAGAGTAGCTTTTGGTGAGAGAACAATAGAACACATTAAGGGGAAATAACTGGTCACTCCCATAAACATCTTCAGTTCTAATACGTCTCCTGTGTTTGGGCAGCAACTTTTCAGCTCCTGGCAGGCTTGTAGGATGTTCTATTGCAAAGAAAAGAATTTGGAAAACTGAGCAAGCCTGGCTGCCGCCTCTGACACCTGGTAATATATGGATCTGAAAATGGTGTGCATATTGTATAAAAGTTTCTTATGAGCAGTAAGATTTGTGGTGTTCAAAATCATATTTCATAAAAACAGATCATTTTTTAACCAGATGAATGTCAGTTCTATGTGAAGTGTTTCTTTCTTTTGACAGAACTTGTGCGATTTATAATATGACTCATTTTCTGTACGTGCAATATTTTGGTTAAAAAATCACTTTTACTTGTGAAACATTTCACTCCCACTCAGAGTTGACAATAATATGAAAGAAGAACTGCTGTAAAGTTTCTTTTCATCATTATTTGTATTTAATAATTGTCATAACTTTGAAGTAGGATGGAACTGAAATTGAGAATACGCTACATATGTATCAGAACAGCATTTTTGCTAATGAAATACGTTTGCAAAAATGCAGTATAGATGAAAAGAAGGGATACCCTGTGTTGGCACCCATATAATCATCAGTAATGATTGAAAACAGATGTTGAAGCAGCCAAAATACATTCTGAGTGTTGAAACTGAAGCTTTTTTTTTTTTCAATAATATATTTTTAGTCAAAAATCACCCTAAAAATAACTTTAAAAATGGTAATGAAACATAGAAAAAAATCTGTTGTTTGACCTAGAACTAGTTTTGCATGGTTAAGATTTTGGTAAGAAATCTAAAAGCTATTTATGTTCACATCCAAACAATTTTCTGTATCATTCCATTTTTAGGATCACTGCAAGGGTACTGGGCCTAAGATTTCCCAACATATCAGCAACTAAAATTCAGAATGCTGAGTTGGCACATATGTTACTGAATATCCTCTAGAAAATATTAGAAATAATTATATTTTGGTTTTGAAAAACTAGCACTGTTTAAAAAAAAAAGTAATTCTTACATAGTATATTTTATTTATTTCCTCTATGGTGTTGCCCACATTTGTGTAGCTTCCAAATTATGACACTGTGTGTGAAAGAAATGCTTCTAATCATAGAGCTTTTTAGGCTGGAAAGACCTTTAAGATCATAGAGTCCAACCATTAACCCAGGAGCAGTGTGCAAAGTCTCTGAATGCTGTTTAAAACAATTAGAAATTGAACTAAAATACCTAACTTTGTTCTATATTGAGAGGGCAGGTTTGTAAATTTGTGTTCTCAAAATTCAAAAGATCTCATCACCAGCGTCCCTTTGATCACAGCGTAGCTATGTGGTATTCATAATCCTGTATCATTTTAGAGGGACAACTTAATATCATTTTGTATTCCTTGCATGTTCAAAACTTCCATAAAAGCCAATCACAATTTTATATGTATTTAGAAAAGTAGGACCAGGCCTCTAATTGTAGATGATTTTTTTTTTCTAATTTGTTTTCAATAAATTACACTAAGCATAATCCTAAAGACATTTACAGATCTAATTTTATGTGCCTTAATAATCCAATGTTCCTGTTGTGAATTGAGGACCAATAACAGTAGCATTTGCTTAAGTATAACATCATTGAAAAATCTTCTGATATACAGCAGCTAATTTCAGAGATAAAGAGAAAAAGAGACAGAAAAATAATATCTATTACTCTGCCTTCTATTTTGAGATAATGAAGTTCAGAGGTTCTAAAGCAACATTGGCTGTGTCACAGGATGTCCTCCACACCAGAAAATGAAATCAATCAGTCATTGCCATATTAAGTGAAATGAATTAGTTGTAGACAAAACATTGTACTTTCATTAGTCATGTCAAGATGCAAATGCGAAGATATATATCTTCACGTAAATGTTCACAGATAAACAAAATAATTAAATTTGCTGTTGAAACAAAATAATTAAATTCACTGTTGTTGAGCAACAGATACTCTCTTAAGTATATGATATTTGGCTTATGAGAGTACACAGGCAGTTCTTTATCTGTGTTTTGTCTATGATGATAGGAGAATTTAATTTTGTTAATCGAGGGTGCCTGGCAGGCAGTGACTCAAGAAAACATCTGTGTTTATGCTTAGTACACAGTCCATCTAAGTCTCACTGGCTGCAAGTTTATCTCTTCTTTAATAATGTTCCCCTCGAAAGTATAGTATACAATCTGATCTCAAGATTTTACAACTGTCTGTCAGGATGGTTCCTGTGAGGCCACTTTTTCCCAGTGACTAAAACTGAACCAAAATTTTTGCTTTGTATATTTTCAAAGGATTTCATTAGTTAGTGTCTAAGCAAACTTCATTCAGAGCATTTGCCTTAATTTTGGAGATGTTTCTAGCAACAGAAAACACTTTAAAATCTTCTGTAAATTAAAAATTATTCAAAATTTAATTGACTTAGATTTTTGCTATTGACTTGAGGGAACAGGAAGGGATGCCTTTCCACATAACTTGCGGTGTGTACATCAAGGTGAACCTCTTCACAGCTTGGAAGACAAAAGAATCATCTACCTGCCCTATAGATTTTACAATATAACATGTACGTCTTCGGCTGTTCTTTGTTTGTGGCTGATGAGCATGGAAGACTATGAGAAGACTAAAGAGAAGACTGTAGAAGACTGAGTAACAGGCTTTAGCATGGCAATAGGAGAATTTTAATGAGATCTGTTCTCATAAGGTACAAAATTTTTTGGAGAAACTAGACTGAAGGGGTTGGACATCAGACAAGTAACATACAGTAGAAGACAAGGTGAAGGGTTACAAATCAATGAGTGTAATGAATGTGGGTGTTTTGTCTTCACCCACATGAGAACCAGACTGCATTAAAAAAAAAAAATAAAAGAAACAAGATTTCAGATTCCATATTTGAAATCAAAAGCTTTGTAATTGTCAAAAGAGTAAATATTTGCTGACAGTGTTTTCATTATATAATAATGAAAACTAAAGTACCTTTTTGCTATAGTAAAGGCATCTAGGGGTAAATTTGCTTTCTGTGGCTAGTATGCCTTACAACTGGCCGCGCAGGTCTTGTACATTTTACTAGACATAGAGAAGATGCAGGTTAGGTGTTCCACAGCTATAGTTCACCAGATATTCACTGATATCAACTAGAGTACTTTTTTCTTTTATTTCTAATTCATCATCTGAATTATACGTGAATATGGTATAGATTGCTAGAGTAGTATTAGGTAAGTATGATTAAAGAAATAAGAATTACTGTATTAAAAGTGAACAAGAATTACTGTGTTTAAAGTGAACACTGACACTTCCTTTCCCTGCAAATGTTTTACTGTAACTGAGGCACAAGCTTGTCCTCACTGCATCATCTCTTCTTGCTGTTGTGTTGGCTACTTCAGATCCTGACCTCCTGCTCCCTTGGCCTCAGTCTGCAACTTGAGGAGCATATTGCTTCAGCCCATCAATTCACAGAGCATTTCAGCTTAAAAATGTGAAGCACACTTGTAATGCTGTCGAGGTCGGCTGGAATATTCATATTCGTAAAGTTTAGTGTACATTTAAATGTACTGATGGGTTAAGTGTACTGATGGCTCTGAGAATGTAAAAAGTAATGAATCTGACCTGCTTAGTATTACTGGGTATTCTGAAGGCACCTAAACAAATTACTTCATTAGAGAGAGGAGCAGAAGTGGGTTGTTTCAACAGCAGAGTGGGTTGTTTCAACAGCAGAGATGCATCCCAAAACAGAGTTGTCTTCAGATACCTCAGAATATGTTACACAAACCCAAATCAGCATTCAATGAGCATAATCCAGGAATAAAATGGAGCTGGAGGTGAGAATAATGTTTCTAGACATTGGGGTAAAGTTATGCCAGTGGGAACAAATACTTCACTTTTAAAGTGGCAGCTGTGGATTTACTGAAAAACATTATAAATGGGTTTTGATTGTAAAGTAATGAAGCATACATCTTTTCCAGTCTTACATTTTTAAAACAGTATCTGGTGCTATCTTTACCATTGGTAAAGGGACTAAACTAATGGTTTTCTCCCTAGATTTTAGTTTGGCTTTAAGATCAGAATTAAAAAATAATCAAAAAAAATTTTCACTTAATTGGCAAGAGTTTATATTTGTAAAAGTTATTTTGAATGTTGAAGTGCTGCAGTTGACATGGTACAAAGCATGCAATAACTGTAGAGCCCTACAGATCTGCACACATAAAGGCAGCAAGATGTGAATTCATTGGTTGAAAGCTTGTCTGAAAGTCTTAAACCCAATTTTTTATAAGGTTGATATATGTGGAGGAAAAGGGTCAGAGCAGAAGAGCCATGGCCCAGTTAACAGATGGAAACTTCCTTACCCCATCAGTAAGCCAACAGAGTAAGCAAGTATTTGTTACTATCCCATAGCTAAAATCAATCCTCAAGAGTTGGCACTAGGTGGATGCAATCTACTTACATTTTTGGTGAAATAAAGGTTCTTAAACCAGAGCTATAATACAACCACATGCTATTAAAAAGAAAGGGTAGGAATAAAGATGTAGAAGAATAAAGGTACTCTGAGTAATATATGTCTACTGCAGCCTATACATATCTAAATCTGTAAGTTCCTCCCTAAAACTCATGCTGCGTTCCTATCTGCCCTTCTTTTGTCTTGTTCTTATTGACCCTGTTCTCTTTAAAGCAATAGGTTTCTGTGATAACAGTTTCAACAAAGTACAACAAGCTGAGGAGGGGCATATGATTAACCAGTGCTGAATCAGGGATGCAAATGCTGGACAGCATTCAATGTGAAGGAACGGGAACAAATAAATGTAGCCAGCATTGCAGAAAATCAGAACAGGATTGGATTAATCGGCACAGTGTGTATTGAAGGAGGCCAGGGCAAGCCCAGTTCAATTGAATTTCAGCATGTCACAGCTCTCCAAGCCAAAGTGTCTGTAATTAAATTCAAAAAATCAATGTTAATACTCAGCTGGGTCACACAGCTCAAATCAGAAGATAATCAGGAAGTGCTGGAAAATTGAAGGTTTCATAGAAATACTCTGTTGGCTGTACTGCACCTCATCAATGTGCTTCAGTAATGCTTTTTCAGAACAAGTACTACACAGTGGTGTAATATGATTAGGGCTATATGACACTCACCACGGACAGGTGTCACTATGTTTATTTGTGAGTATAACAACAGTAGAATAGAATAGAGGTGGCATAGGGTGCCACGTCATGCATGGATTGTGAGTTTCCAAGCTGGAAAAAGCTGGCATATTGCTATCTCCACTCTTCTCCATCTCTTATCTAACAGGACATGAGGCTTTCAGAGTGACATCAATGTTCCAGCAGTTCTGAAAACAGTTTAGGTGATACTATGGTCCTGCTTTTAGGAATTGTGTGATCTTTATCATACTTTAGATGGAAAGACAATTAGAATCTCCTTCCATATGTTGATGCTCTGTGATGCTCTGTGAGCAGGATCACATGGATGATATTTATGGCAGCAGAGGATGATGATGTCATTAACACTAAAACTCTTTGCTGATATTTCTGTAATGATTTCAGTCAGAATATTTCATCAAGAAGGTTTCTGCATGTAGACTGCATGCAAGGGAGGCATCTTTGTTAAGATGACTGGTAAGAGCTGGAGAAGCAATAATTCCTTCCAATTTTAGGGATTATTTAGGAATCTGTCCCCCTGTCCCAAAGCAGGTTTACCCATCTGGGGTTTTTTTGGTTTCACTGCTAAGGTTTTTACTGTGGCTCCATATGATGTGCATGCAAAAGCTTTATGTAAAATGGGTCATAGTTTGTTTCTCAGATGTGAAGTCTTCTGGCTATATGGAACTACATATGGATTATGAACTGAAAAGTTAGGAAAAGAGTGCTCAGCTGGGTTTCTGCTTGAAGATTTAAGTCAGCTTAAATAAAGCAGACAAATATTGAGCATTAAGATTCTAATACTGTGTTCCTGCTTTTAGCATGTCTGGCAGCAGTGAGCTAAATGTTGTGCTCCTGTTAACAACAAAGGCATGTTGTAACAGCCCTTGGGAAACCATCAGGTTCAGTATTGTCACTGACTGTTCCTAGGTGTATGGAAGGCTCCTTCTGTGTAAGTGGCACAAAAACACTGCTGTGTGTACATAATAGAGGTCTGCTATACAAGCATCTCTCCATGGCTTGGAAAATGTGACTGTATGGAGATGGACTGTCCAAGTGAAAAATCTAAACACAGCGTTCAGCCAATCTGAGAAATTGGGGATATTCATGGTTGCCATTTGCAGCTGACCTGCAGTCCTTCAAAGATCCTAAATAAAACATTATGACAAACAGAAATTTGCCAACAAGAACAACAACAAATAAACCAACATGATCAATCTTATTTTCTGATAGTACAGATATTATATTTCTAATTATGTAGTAGACATCTTGTCTTTGGATCTTCCTCTGCTGAATTTAGCTTTTGAGGGCTACAGCTGAGATGTTGCGAGTGCTCTGTTCTGACCCATTCTTCCACCCACTCAGCAATCAGCCATGAAAAATTGCAGGGGGCTTGTGTTAAACCTTTTCTCAAATTCACAGTTATTTGAAAGGCAGAAGCATCAGAATTGGCTGGAATTTGGAACACTCTCAGTTGGGATATGCCTTGCTTAGAACCACACCCTGGGGTGTCAAGGCAGTGTGAGAAGCTGCACTCCTGTACCAGGGCAATGCAGGCATGTTTCCAAGGGAGCCATCTGGCACAAGTGACTGAGACTTAGGTGCTTATGAGCAGCTCAGAGTACTTCATGCTTCTCTGACTTATGGTGGCTATGTTAGTTGGTTATACTGAGTATAGAGCAGTCCCCTGACTTCTGGACTTCTAGGACTGTAGGAAATGTTCTTGCTATCTTAGCAATGCTCTAGAATAAGGAAAACTGAAGGGTAAATGAGAAGCCTTAAATGAAGCACCTGTGAAGTGATCATTTCAGCCACTGAGCAGGTGATGGTTGATCCTTTCTGTAGAGGAGAAACAACAGTGTGATGTGAAATGAGAATAAGGTTCTTGTTTTGTAAAATTCCCCAGCTGAAGCTGGGAAATGTGACCACCTTCCAAATCTGGCAGCAGCTGCAAATGTATCCAACAGACCCTACACATCTCCTATGAAAAAAACAGTTCTCATAAGCAGATGCTTCTTTTACCTTCCCTTTTGGTTTCATTCTCATCTGTCATGTTTTTCCACTGTTTGCATAGGTCTCTGTTGATTTGATTTTTGTTTGCCTCCTAGCGTGTTCTCATTTGTTATCTTCATTTTTCTGGCAGTTGCATTGGTTAAATTACATTCTATCTCTGACATTCCAGGCTGTTTGCACATAGTTGCACTATCGGGTTCATCTCTGTATAGTCCTCTACCTCTTTATTCACTCTGGGTGGTCCGCAATATTTGCAGCTCTATCAGCCACTATTTCAAATGTCAAGCTGAGTTCATGTTGTACAGAACATTTTCCTTCTGATATTTGCTCTGCTAATTCCTGGGCATATTTCTGGAAAAAAAATAACAGTTGTTCTTTTACTTTCTTATGTATCTGGCTTACTGTGGCATTGCTGCAGTACTTTCATTGTCTTAAACAAGTAGTAATTATTTAATTCACATTTTAGTCACATAATGAACTTGTGTACATATATATATAGTAATACAGCTGTCTAACCCATTTACTTTACCCTTGGTTTTCTAGGAAGTGTCTTTTCTGCAGAATCAAAGCTCTCAAGGCTTCCCCAAAGAAGTGAAAGAGCTAACTTAGTACCTGTCTTAAGAACTGAACTTTTAGGGCAGTATCTCAACAAAAATAAAGACTGTTACACTTCAAGCATGCTCTGGTTGGTGTTAACTGCACTAATCTGGATAGTCCCGACTATTTCATAATGTCTGTTGTATTTTAATGTCTGTTGCCTCTTACTCCATACTTTCATTGACACTGCTGCTGTCTTTCCACTAGGAGGGACAAGGATTGAACTGTGACCTTTAAGCACAACTGTGAGAAAAGAGGAATCATAAATAAACATTAGTTAAAAAGTATTCTGATTATTTTCTATGAATTTTATAGAATACATTCTATTATATGTGGGTAATTTTCATTTTAGTTTTGCTTGTTGCTTTATCTAAGTAAATCTATTTCAAGTCATTTGGTACATTGCTAACACATTGCTAGCCTTCTACTGAAAAAACAAGTAACTGGTGATATTGTATTTCATTCTTTCCTGTATACTCTGAACTTAAAACTTTATGGTGGACAGCTGGCAGCCTCCTGCTGCTCAACCCATAAATATATTTTCGACTTACCTCCTTCTCCTCATTTCTTCATCCTGCTTTTCACACACAGAGCTGGTATTTTATCAATAGTTTCTTAAAATTAAAAAAAAGTAACCCATGCTGTATCTGTTGGTACTCAGTAGTCTGCTGAGTTTTACTGACCATTACTTTCTTTTCTCCTCTACAGTGCATTTAGAATTAAGGCTAAAGATTTAGGCATACCAGACTTACTGACACCTACAAATACCCTGTGAGGAGCTTAGAAGTCCCTAAGGACATACGACAAAAATGTAAATTTTACACTAACTGGAAAAACTTGACAGTATATTTTCTGTCTTGACTTTTAACTCATTATTGAAATAATCTCTTAGTTGTTCATGCCATCTATATTTGCATCAGAGATCAACCAAAAGGTTGTTACAAGGTATCTCAAATAGCTTCAGTTATGTATTCATTTTAGTTTAAATGTACCTTACTTATAAATGCTTGATTCTGAGCATTATTCTGTCTTTGTGTAAGTCAGGGTTATGTTCATTAAAATAAACTGATACTTATTGTTTTACTTAACAGTGACCATATCCAGGCAAATTAAAAATAAGTAAAATATTAATAGCATATAAGATGTACCAATAGCAATGTGAGGACCTCAAGAAGCTGAAAGAAAGAGTACTGCAAGTCATTTGTGAATAAATTGCAACCTATACTACATGTTAATAAAAGTTGTCATCTGCTAAAATTAACTTTACCTGGTATCAGTCAGTATTGACATCTGCCCTGATCATATGGGTCAACTCAGATGATGTTTTTAATTACATAGGGTAGCTAAAGGATGTATGTTAGCTAAAGGTAGCTAACAGAGATGTATAGACTTCATGAATGGAAGGCATCGAAATTGTGCAACACACTGGATAAGCTAACATGCTGTCTGCAACACAGCCATTAATAGGTCTTTAACTAGGACACCACACTTTAGCTAGCAGTAGCATTAATCATTCCTCATGTATAAGGAATATCCTCTTTTTTTTAAGGCCTGGCAGCCTGTTATTCCACAAACACTCTGTAAGTGACTCAATCTAACTGGAACAACTGGGTGGAGCTGGTTTTCTGCAAAACAGCAGGACAGGCATATGCTGATTCACAGATGCAAAATGAAGCAGCAACAACTCTGCCATATTTCAGAGGCTTTGGTCTCATGGAAAAGCTGTATATATTTGAAATGTAGGGCAACAGGATGGAGTGTAGATGTTTGAGGTGAGGGAGGCAGATCTTTCAAGGGTTGTGAAAGAAAGTTTTGTGCTAGGTGTAAAGTTCCTGTGTGAACAACACCCGAGCATTCTGGAAACAAGTAGAAGTGGGCATGTAGCAGTTTTGCTCTACTTAATTGGCCTTACTTTATGTACTACCAAGGTATTACTTGGCTTTAACTCCCAGTGCTGTTCACATATTATTCATGGTAAAAGGAAAAAAGCATTTACTATCAAATCACTTATCTGTGTAAGTGAATTCTGCTTATCAAAGCTTAAGATACAGTTCTATAAATGCGACCCACAGCATTTCAGCATGTCTTTCTCTTAGCATCTCACTACTCTTGGGTTACTTGGCCCCATGTGGGTTCTTCCTGTTCACAGTATCCCTAGTTTTGGGTATTACAGGACAAGGAGTGTGGTTATTATAACGAAAGTGATAATGGAGTTGATTAGAAGTACAGAAGAAATTGTGAGGGATAATTTACATAATGGGAGTGATCTCAAGCCTTCATGTTGACATTTCTATTGTTTTATACACGTAAAATATTATTTTGTGTCTTGAAACTCCTGCTCCTATATGTACTTAGTAACTTGTGTTTACCAGCCAACAAGCTGAGTAGCAATGTGGATGCTTACAGGTTCTGCTGATGCCCCCATGTGGATGTCTGTCTCGATCACTTTAGTCTGCAGCTGAAGACATGGTTGACTTTTACTGTTAATTGAATCATCATTTATTTCTGTGACATCCATTAATGGGCAAAAAAGTTTGATTGTGAATGGTACCAGAAGTATTTTTGAACTGTGCTTTCCATTCTCTATGAAACAGTGCTTGACTATTCTTTTTTTGTATCTAGCACTTGAAACTATTGTTGACTTACTGGGAATAGCATCACACTAACCAGTTTACTTATTTTCAAGGGATTCCTGAGAATCAAGAATGCCCTATTTGGTTTATTATTAAAACCTATTTGGATAGAATAATCTAAACCTCACACACTGATTATTATGCCCCTATGGGTGAATATAATTATATTGTAACTATCTGAGAGTCCACCTGCACCCATGAGTCACTGAAAGTTAGTGTAGGGGTGCTGGAACTTACTTTAAATGTGACATCTCAGATACTATGACTTTGCTAATTATGGCAACAGAGACCTTAAGAGGGGCTGATTTGACTTGCTTCTTGGCAGTGCAAATTAACTCATACAAAGGTCTTCAGTGTGAAAGACATCCTAATGCTGAGCCATGTTTTGTAAGTGTTCATAGTCATGAAATAGCATTTCAGAAGGCAATGACAGAGCAGATGAGTGTAACAACAGCACAGAGCCACAGCTCAGCTGTGCTGAAGCAGGTGTTCCTTTTGGCCATATAAACATTCTCACCTTGTGGCTGGGGACACCCAGGGAACCAGGAAATGTCTTGGCCACTAATTTAAAACTATGCTGCGAGATTTACTGAACAAGTAGCAGGGTTAAGCCTGTGGCTTTCACAGTTACTTTTTGATCATAGGTCTTTAAGTTCTGCTAAGTTGAGCACTTCACATGTTTTTGTACCTCTATCGTGCACTGAGATTTTCAAATAGAACCACACAATGTGGTTGCATTATTTGAGTGTGTTTGAAAGATTGGTTCTAGGTCTCTGACAGTAAACAGAGAATCCTGACTTCTACTCCTTTGAGTTTTTACATTTTATAGAACAAGAAGTATTTCCTAGGTCAGTGGGAAAGCTTTGCTCAGACATCTTCGTTGTGGAGCAAATGGATTTTATTTCATATCTAATATCTATATTACTTACACCTTCTTTGAAATACCTACTAACTGTTCCTGATATTATTTGATCTTACAATCATTGCACTTGTATACAGTGGGAAATTACAGTTGTTAGATACTGCTAATTGACATGATTAACTGAGCATGTAGTGCAGATAAGGACATTTGTTTGATCTCATGACAGCTGGTCACTGCCTACATTATAGGCTGGAGATTTTGTCTCTGACTAAATCAAGTAGCAGATTGCTAGTTAAGCTAGATGATGTGAGTGTACATGGTAGTCAGCGTACTCCAACACTGTGCTCCATTATACCTCCACACCAAGTGCCTGCCACTGTTTTATTTGAAATTTTGTGCATAAGAACTGAAGAACCCAAAGTGCTAATACCTGTAAATGAAAATATTTCCTAGCAGTTCCGATCTTGTTTCATGTTCAGTTTGTATTAGGAAACTCAATTTAGCTGGCACACTGAGCCCTGGCATATTTAATCATGCCTTTCCTTTGCAGTAGATGACAGCGAGCATACCTTTTACTCTGCTTTTACACATTCAGTCTTTCAGAAACATCTAGAGACCTTTATAAAATTTGTTTTATGACATGGTTGTAAGCTGATCAATACTCTGACCTGTGTTGTTCAAACTTGCTTCAGAATTCCTATTAGATCTGTGCATTTTGGATTTCAGTTCTAGGGTTGCTGAGCTATATTACCTCACAGTTTTCACTTTCTTTCTTCTAAAAGAAGCTCCTTCTTTTCATTTTTTTGTAGTGTCTAAAAGATAAAAAGTGAAAAAAAGCAAACTTGAATAAATGCATTAAGATCCAGATGCTTCTTTTGCACATTTTATATTAGATTGCGCTCCTAAAGTGATTATTTTCAATGAAAAACTTTACTTCCTGTTAACACTGAAAGCAGAGAGATTGTCTGGCGTAAAAAATTAAAATAGTCTACTTATTTCACCTGTAAACATAGATAACCCAGGATCTTTTTAAAGGGTTAAATATGAACACTAATAATGTAAATGGACAAATATGTCTACAATAATTATGAATATTTGGCTAAAGAGCCAGTATCTGCTTCCAGTTGTCATACTGATTTTCACTAGAAAGTGGATGTACACAAACTGAAGTGCTAAAATAGCTTAGAAACAGATTTTGTCACTTTAATTATACAGGATAGTTATCACCTTACTCAATTTAGGCTAGAAAACCCAAACAAAACACCCTAGCTGCTTTTTAGTGGAGAAATGCAGGCAAACTGGAGAATGCAAGTAAATAAAAGCAAAAGTAAATCCTCCTGTATCAGCTTTTATTTTCCTATATGCATATTCTTTTTTTTTTTTTTTTTTTTTTTTTTTGGCCCCACTTTTTAATTACCTTTTT